>JAHBCN010003912.1:0-69627 GCA_019359885.1 Listronotus oregonensis
TGACCTGGAATTCTGTTTCTATTCCCATTACTTTTGGGACACCCTGTATCATAACAAATGTATAATATATTAAAAATAACACTTAAAAAAATCATCAAACTCAAGATTGCAGATATGCTTTTCGTTTTTTTCTGAGGTAACGTATTAATTATTATTATTATTATTTTTTAATAGAATATTCTGTATATTTTTACAGTTTTTAAAATGGTAAAAAAAAATTTCTTTAAAAATTTATTACGCTTTATATTTCTTTTAAGCCGTTTCTGTGGTAAACTGTATATAATGTTCTTTATTATTGTAATTGGGTAGAAAGTAGGCCATGAACAAAATAAACATGTTATTTTAAAGAATCCCAACCTAATTTTTGTATTTTATTAACTGTATTAACTAAAATAGCTCAAAACGACCAACCAACGTACATATAAATTTATTAATGTAAATAAAGTTATTCAAAGCCGCCCTGCTGCCTCAGCGAAGAGGATTCAAAATACAGTTTTTTACCTTAAAAAGAATTAAGAAAAATCGTTTTTTTTTTAATATAACTTAAAAACTACTAATTTTAGGAAAAAAGGTATATAATTAAAGTCAATGGTCTAATAAAACTGTTATTTTTTTGTAAAACTTTTTGTAGTCCTTTTAAATGTTAAGATATTAACGATTAAAATTTAAAATTAAAACGCAAATATCTTAAAAATTTTAAAAAATACGAAAAAAGGCATTAAACAAAAAATATGCTTTTTAGTAAGCTCTATAATTGAATAAATAATTAAATGAGTCATAAAGAAGATATAAGCAAAAAAGTGATTTTGGCTATTAAAAATTTTGCTAACGATTTTTTTTTTGGTACAAGTAAGTAAACCAGCTCCGATTCACCTAAAAGTTAATTTAAAATGTTCCATTCATTGAATAAAACAAACTAATACACATGTGCCTCGAGGCAATGTGTATTAGTTTGTTTCATTCAATGAACCAACCACAACTAACCACCACTAACCTGGTGGCACGAATATTTTATTTAAGTTTTTTTTGATCCAATAACTGTACCCATTCCGATCTACTTAAAACCTTAACTAAATTGAAATGATGCCCCTGTATACAGGGGACCTTTAATAAGTAGCTGTCCCTCCGACGATTATGGGGTACGGTGAAATCTGGAATTACATGAGGTTTAATGGGTAACTCCTTTTTCAAAGCCCTAGGGGGTTAAGATTTTATAGACATCCCTTATGCGTTGTTGCCAGATTGTGCACGATTTCCCTAAACTAAGAGAAAAAAGATGTTGTTGGTACTCTCTGGTCTCTATTAAGTGAAACAACAATTTAAAGGTCGGTGTAAGGGTTCAATAGGTAGAACTTATCCAATTACGTATTTGTTTGGCGGAGAGGATTTTCGTGCAGAATAGTGTAAAATTTTTACTTCCGGTAAAACAGAAAGTAGTATCATTAAGGCCCCAGCAGATAGTTTTCAAGAAGAGTTAAATAAAGCATATCAAATTTCTATAATATATTTTTGTTTGCCCATATAACTGCATACTTTGCGATGGTTCGGACATTTTCAATGTCCATTGTCTCAAACACCTACAAAGATGGGTATAAGCCATAGTTCAGGTTTTACAAAAAGTCTAGTAGAATTCGTATTTCGAAAAACATGCCGGGTATTCTATTTAAAATTTCAAAATTTACGCCAGTTTCGGTTAAACCGGAAGTGGTAGGTAGATGTTATTATATTCAAAATTGAAATCTGATGACACAATACATCAATGGAAAATTTAAGAGCGATATGTTTTCATTTCAGAAAATTTAAATCTGAGTAGTGATTTCGTTATCATCCGGTATAATAAAGGGAACCCAGTCTTGGATCACTTCAGCCCCTTATTATAAAATATACTGCTATCTTGTTATCTAACTCTTTAAAAGTTTTTTAGTTTTTAAGTTTATAGGTATAGATACCCTTAATATTTTATATAAACAAGTGAAATTTCAATATAATTTAAAGTTTGCATAAAATATATTTATTTTTCTTTTACCAAGTTAACTAAACATATATTATTTCTTATTTTCTTTAAATATAAATATACCCTGTAGGCATCAAAATAATGTCAAATATAAAATATATATGTTCTACTTGACTTTTTTGTGGCTTTTATTCTCGTAATTTATTTTTATGAACGTAGGAATATTGTGGTAGCTGATAAGTCAGTGAATTATATTTTGGTTATTTTTATTTAAATCTTCTTAAAGACCTCTTGAATAGTTAAGCCCTGCTTTTCTCCCCCAAGTCACATGCTTGTTTTCTTTTTATTATTTTGTCTTGATTATTTTTAATGGTTTTTTTGTAGTCATTACTTTACACACCAAGCGGCAGAATACAAGCAAAATCATAAAAATGTGGCTGTACAGGGTCTTTGATTATATTTACGTGGCTTCTGGAGCCTTTATTTTTGAAGACAGAAAAAAATGTTTTATATAAAAATTGTAGGTTTTTTTCCATATTATCTTTTGGAACTATTAGTAAAAAAATATCGTAATAAAAAAACGGAAAAATATAAGCAACTTCAACTTTTTTAAATGAAACACCCTGTATATTATGCGCTACAACGAAAGATCTTTTTTTCTGATTTCAAATATATAACATTGATGATATTTGGATAAACCATTTTTGAGATATTTTAGGTTAAATTATTAATAAATTACAAAAAAGTTTCATATTAGTATCAAGAAAGCCATGGAAACAATAAAATTGTTATGTTGCTGATTTGGTGAGGGTTTTTTCTGGATCACTAATGTTTATTTTTGTGATTAAACATCCCTGCTAAAGTAAAGGAAGACATGTCGGTGAATAAATTTTATTTAAAAATTTTGGATCCATCTGCATACACCTACCTATTTCCAATGCATACTTAGGTCGGTCCTGCATGTTTTGTTCAGGAAGATTCTGAACGGACATTAATTTATAAGGATACAATTTGAAAATTTTTTGGTTAAAAAATTTTATAATCTGTTTTTAAATTATTCTGTTTTATTAGGTTTTTTTAGGTTTTCAAAAATTTTTAAAAGTAGTTAGTTTACCCCCCAAAAAAAATATAATAATTATCTTAAAAAAAGAGGATACCCAAAATTTTTTTTTTTTTCTTTCCCGCCCCTTTTTTCTTTTTTAAATTTTTCGTTTAATAAACTTTCTTATATGTATTTAATAGTATCTATAGATGGTACCCGTTGTTAAGGATATAATAAAAAAATTTTTTTTCACTGTCGGTCGTCACATTATTATTGTTACCATAAAAAAACGCCTAAAAGCGATTTTTTCTTGTGAATAACCCATCGACAAAAAGCAATACGAACTACTTTTAAAGTTAAAATGATAAATTTTAACTTTTCATATCAATACGTCAAATTTATTAAAAGTATTTATTGTTTTCATAGCTTTCTTGATCTAATATGTTTTTTTTTTTTTAATTTTTTATATTTTAAGCTTAAATATCTCAAAAATGATTCGTTCAAATATCATAATGTATTTTTTTGAAATAAAAAAAAAAAAGATCTTTTTTAGCCATAATAAAAAGGGGTTTCAATTTAAAAAGTTGAAGTTCCTTTTTTTTTCCTTTTTTTTTTTTTGGATATTTTTATACTATAATTTTAAAAGATAATAGGAAAAAAACCTAAATTTTTTTAAATAAAACTTTTTTTTCGGTCATCAAAAAAAAGGCCCGAAGCCACGTAAATATAATCAAAGACCCTGTCTTTCAAAATTTTTTTTTTTGTAACAAGAATTAAAAAAACAAGTTTCTTTAAAAAAAATTTTTGCTGTTATATATCAGTTGAGCCCAAAAAACTGATTTAGGTACGTGCTATAAACAACTTTTTTTTTTTGGAAAAAAACATTTAAATTTTTTTTATTTGTATTCAGGTTTGAAAACGCCAGTAATTTTTTAAATTTAAAATTTAAAAAAAAGATGGTTTTAATTTTGTATTGAACCAATATTGACTATAAATACTACTACAATATTAAAAGAAAATAACACAATACCCTTGGTTTGGATATTTCTTTTGCAACAACAGTTGTAGCCCAGAAAACAAGCAAAAAAAGTGCTAAACCTGTCAATTTTTCAAAATACATGATTTATAAAACCCTTTTTTTTTTAAATTTTATTATGCTGAGGGGCGCTCTTTATTGTTTAGGGGAAACTACCCATTTAGAACTTGACTTTAAAGCTTAAGTTGCGTGAAATTTGACTCAAGTAAGTTAAAAAAATAGTGTTTGTTATTTTGAAACTTTTTTAAAAATATTTCACCCCTTTAAAAATCAACCCCATTATAAATAAATTATTTACCTTAAAAAATGAATATAATTATCCTGTTTTGCATGAAAATTTAGGATTAACCCACTTATCTTTCTTCTTAAAATTATTATGCTGAAGGTCCTTTTTATTTTTTGGGGGAAAGCCCCTTATTGCAAAAACCTTTAAAACTTTTATATTAAACAAGTCACATAAAATTGGGCTAAAACTTAAAAAAATAGGTATTTAATTCTTTTAAACTTTATTTAATATATTTCAATTCTTCCAAATCAACATTTTAATTAAAAAAAAAAAAAAAACTTTTCCAGAAAAAAAAACATATTTCAAAGTTTAATTAAAAAATTATTACAAGTATTACTAATTTAATTTGAAAAATTTTTTTTTTAAAAAAACCACCCAAAATTTAAAAATATACAAAACCGGGTTTAAAAAAAAAATGAATTTTTTGTTAAAAAAATTGGGTTTTTTAAGCAAACTCCCTTAGTTTTTTGATAAAAGTTTTTTAAAAAACCCTTTTTTTATTTTTTAAGAGTTATAATTATAAAGGGCATATAAATAAAAATTTTAAAAACCCACTTTTTTAAAAGGGGGGATTTAAGGGGGGAAAAAAAAAGGTATCTCTTTCCCCCAATTTTTAACGTTTATTCTCATTTTAATTTCCCATTAAAATTAAAAAAAAATTTAAAAAAAAAATTTTTATTCCAAAAACTAAAATTTACAAAAAATTTTTATTTCCCAGTTTTTGCTTATTTTTTAGAAAATTTCTTTTTAAAAACCTAAAAATTGTTTTATTCAGCTCCCTTTTTTTTTGGGAATTAAAAACGGTTAAAATTTAGAATTATTTAATACTAAAAAAGAGTTGAAAAAAAAAAGCGGGACTCATTTTAAAGGGTGGGAATTAGGGGGGTTTTTTTTTCAAGTTTTTAACTAAAAAATTTTGGTAACTTTATTTAATCATAACTCACTCAACTTTTATGATACATACATTTTTTTAAAAAGAAAGAAAGATCTTTGTAAGTGCTTCAAAAAAGTTATTATTAGTTTTCCTGGAAAAATACGTAGATTTTGCGTTATTTTTCTTTTAACCTCTGAAATTTTGTGTTTGATAAATAACAGTTAACGTTTATAAACCACAGCTTGGTTTTTATTGGTCCAACTGCAATTACAAAAAAATAATTTTATGTGCTGTCTTAATAGTTACAATTTTGTTATTTACAGTTTTTTAATAAAGTGCATACTTATCGAGTTATTTGTAAAAAACCGACTGAAACGTTAATTTTATCGACGAAAAACTCCGATTTTCGATCTCCAATAACTTGAAAAGTATGCATTTTACAAAAAAATGCATTAAACCTTTTTTGCTTAGAAATTATTTTCTATCGATTCCTGTGGTCAAAATATAAAAAAAAATTACCCCCGAGATAGTTTGGCAACAATGATTTTTGGACTATTTCCTACCTGCTGTCGAAATTTCAAGTCACTCTATGCATTTTAAAAAAATTGCTTGGTAAAATGGTTCGTTTCCTGGACTATTGTGCCGAAGCTTAAAATTGTTCACTTTATTTTTATTTTATGGAATAAGCATAAATGATTGTAATTTATTTAGGTACCTTCCTATTTTATTAAATAGTGTTGATGTTTAATTGTTGTTTGATATTACTAATATTATATTATGCATATGCTATTTTAATAAATAGTTGTTAAAATTAAATGAAAAAATAAAAATTACTTTTTATAAAAATGTTTAAACTGGCAGGAACTAAGCAAAAACTTTCTAACTTCTAGTATATCGAAAGTTTATTTTTAAAGGAAAAATATATAAAAATATGATAAAAGTTTAAAATGACTTTTCAATCTCGGGTCTATCGATAAAAGTTACATATATATACACGTACCTGCATATCGGGGGTTTTTAATTTTAATGTTAATTTTTTTTTTTTTTTGTTAATCACTATATATTATTATATATATATATATATATATATATATATATATATATATATATATTATATATATATATATATATATATATATATATATTATATATATATATATATATATATATATATATATATATATATATATATATTTTATATATATATATATATATATATATATATATATATATATATATATATATATATATATATATATATATATATATATATATATATAATATAAACATATTCTGCTTCCTGCTAAAACATTGTTGTATTATTGAAACGTGAGAAGTAGGTACCGTTAATTTTTATTTTATAGCAAAATGTTATAATAAAGTCTTACTTTTTTTTAAATATAAAAAAAGCTTAAGCTATGCTTGAAAAAACAGTGTTTATTATTAATTAAGTTATTTGCAAATAAGGCTTATTACAATTAAGTTATTTCAGGTTATTTTTTTACATTTCTCAAAGTAAGACTTATTACATTTTGCAATAATTGTATTATTTTGTTATTGTTTAAATGGTTTTAGGTAGGAAGCGATAATTCTGAAACTAGCCATATTTTTTTGTTGCAAGACATTGTTATACATTTTGCTGTGCAAAATTAACGGTGCTTCTCGCCTAAGTCAATTTTGAATTTTTAACTTTTTGTCTACCCCGTGCATGCAATATCAATTTTTAATGACACAACAGTGTTTTAGCAGGAAGCAGAACTTTTTAAAAGGGCTAACTATTTTTTAAAAAACTAATAAAGTTACCGATATGTAGAAAACGTAGGTAAACATATTGTATATACAATAAGATTTGATAGAAACAGTTTTAAGATAGCTTAAAAAACAATTGAAAACCCTCTCTTTGATCTATAATACTTAAATAATGATGCCATTGAGCCCACTTTAAAACTGCGATGTGGTGTACAGGATACATGCCTACACTGCAATAGTTTTCGATTGGTCGAACTTTCCGAAACCTTTCCGGTCGAATTACATCTCATAGAATTAATTGCAACAGATATGTGTTATCCTGTGCACTTTCAGAACACGTGATCGAGTGAGGTCATATTATGAACTGGAGTGGTGCTAAGGTCTTAGAAGGGACTAAAATACTTTTCTAGAAATGGTACAGATTTATCTGGAACCTAACTCCATAAATAAAAGAAATGACATCTTAAATTTGACTATAAATTATAATGATATACCCTTTCATAAGAAAAACAGTTGCTTGTTGTATCAGAGCAAAAGTTTCTTTGAAAATTCTCCATAAGTAGAAAACCCTAGTTACTTTTATGTCTAAGTTTTAACAAATAAATATCTTACTTTTAAAAAGTAGTAAATATTGAACGGTATGTTTTTTTACGTTTTTTTTTCAAGTAGGGCCATTTCAGAATTTAGGTAATACATATAATATTATTAGTGGCACAGAAATCGAAACATGCAGTAAAAGTTTGTAGCTTATCAGTTATTTTATTTTTATTTTAATTTCTATCTGTTCGCAATTAGCCGACAAATTAAATTTATAGCTAAAGTAGATTTTCAGATTACGTTGTTGGATGTTGTTAACAAGTGCTAAGGCTGTTTAGTGTACAAGGAAGAACAAATTATTACTAGATTAATAAATTTGGTAAAGGTAAACAATAAAATTTAGTTAAAAAAAACTAACTTTCTGTTTGGAAAATTGCTAAAAAAGTGAACATAAGTTCAGTTAAGATATTGTTATGGCATGAATTTAGACAGATCCATCAGTAAATATCACAGAAACCGTTAATTGCATTTTTTTTCTTAGTTGACTGTCCCCAAAATCGGCGCAGTAGTAATTTATTCTTTAAAAAAGCCTCAGACACCAAACTAAAGCGCTTACTGAATCGAGACTAATGTTAACATTGCAAATCAAAAGAAACGAATTATTAGAACTGCATGAGCCTTATTTTTTGTATTATATTTTTTCATTAGTTTTTATATTTCAATTATAACCAATTTCCTACTATGTTTTTAGCTCTTTTTATTATCTTTTTTGTGTTTCGAAGAACAAAATTAAAATGTAATGATAATTACTACTCACAAAGCCCTTTACTACTCCACAAAGGCCTTTGTTTTAGATAATGTACAACATTTTTATATTTGGTACCTGTTATGAGAAAATATTATTTCTGATGAAGAAGCCAGTTATTCAAGTATTATTTAGTTTTTTTTTTAATATTTTCAAGAACTAGATGTATTGCAAACATAAAGCTTTATATTCTACAACAAAGTTTAAAATTACCTTTTTTAAAAAGTATTAGAAAATTACACTTAACCATAAACTTTACGATTTTGTAAAACGTTTGTTATAAAAGCAAGTCGACATGATATTGGCTTTTAGTAGTCGAGGAAACGTGGCACGAAAATGGGCTATACGAGGGAGTTTCTGTGCAGTAAGATGGATTTAAATGAGGCTTTTTGCATTCGATTGTTATGAATGTCTAGAAACTTTGTGACAAATTGAATTAATGGAAAATAAAAAACTGCATTTGTGCATTAAAAGTTTGCAATTATAAAAAAATTATAACTAGGTAAATAATGATGGAAATAAGCCCAATTTGTTTCTCGGGTTTTTTCGAGGTCGCTAAACACGAATATGATATTAACAAGAACCTACGGACTACCTGGTACGCGCTTAGGGTGGTGTAAATGTCATATTTTGGAGTTTTACTACAATCCCTCCTAATATCAGCCCGATTTTGTTACCCGGGGGGTTTTTGAGGTCGCTGAACACAAATATGACATTATTGTTGGAGTTTTATTACAAATCCTCTTAATACCAGCCCACTTTTGTTACTTGGGGGGTTTTCGAGGTCGCTGAACACGAATATATTATTGACAAGGGTTTATGGAGTACCTAGTGTGCCTGATCTCATGTGGATGCAGGAAACGTGGATTGATCTGCAATTTAGCTTGCAAGAATTGTGCTGGCACAGACTGCATAATTGCAGCATTGGTCGTGAAATACGAATTTCAGGTTAAAACTTAAATTTTTAATAAAAGTTACTTTGAAGAATCTAAAAACGAACTGTAATTTTTTTCTTTTGAATTCACCCCCGGGAAGGGGTAAAAAAACTTAAAAAAGTGTTTTTTTCTTAAATTTTAAGAAAACGGTAAGTCCTAGAAAAAAAAGTTTTAAATAAAAGTTATATAACGTATAGTTCAACATAAAAATAATTTTATAACTTTTTTTCCTAAAATTGAAATTAACTGAGATATGGTAGCTAGAAGCTAAGGGATGATAACAGCAACTTTAAAAAATCATAAATTATTGAAAAATTAACAAACTCATGGTATTTTTTAAATTATTTATATAATTAAGAACTTTAATTCTAGAGAAACAAAAATCTTCAGAATTAAAGTTGTTTATTATATAAATAATTTTAAAAAAACTATGTGTTTTTTAAATTTCCAATAATTTATGATTTTTTAAAGTTGCTGTTATCATCCCTTAGCTTCTAGCTAACCTATTTTAGTTAATTTTAATTTTAGGAAAAAAAGTTATAAAATTATTTTTATGTAGAATTTCACGTTCTACAACTTTTATTAAAAAAACTTTTTTCTCTAGGACTTACCGTTTCCTCAAAATTTCAAAAAAATACCTTTTTAATTTTTTTTTCACCCCTTCCCGGGGGTAAATTCAAAAAAAAAAAATTACAGTTCGTTTTTAGATTCTTTAAAGTAACTTATATTAAAAATTCAGGTTTTAACCTCAAATTCGTATTTCACGACCTATTTTCTTGGACTAATAGTATTTTTAATAAAAAAAAATAGTATTTGTAATATTTTTTTTTTAATGCAGTGAATTAATAAATTACTATAATACACCAAAAAAAAATCTAAATATTTTCATTATAGGGCTTAGATTATAAATAAATATATTTTCTTATTTCTGTCTGTCGGTCTGTCGGTCTGCCTATCTGTCTGTGTATTTGTCGGTCTCTAGGTTATTTATCGATTTAATTTGTCGGTTTGTCTGTTTTTTGGTACAGTAACGCCAAAAGTGACTAAGATTGCGATTTCATATTTAATGTACTCGTACGTCTTAAGGGGAATAAACAACTTACTAAAATGGCCTTACTTTATGAGTAAGCTATGGTCCGAAACTATAGGAATTATTAAAAGGTCAGAAAAAGAAAGTTTAAAAAACCATAAATTATTAAATAATAATCTAAATTATTTAATTCTTTATAAATTATCCCCCTCTCCAAGTATATATTTAACCCCCAAATAAATTATACAACTCCTAAATAAACTACAAAACTACCCCCATTTAATAATATAATAAGTCAAATTAAAAATTACAAGTATATGTCAGGTAACTGTATTCGCGCAAAAGGTCTAAATTATAGTATAAGTTAAGCCATACAGTCCCGTAAAAAACGCCGTTTTCTATATCTGATGAGTGTTTATTTAACACACTTAGGTTTTAAATAAGACTCTAACAAGTGATTAAAAAAAAATTATTAGCCAAACATATCATATTGCAGCTCTCAGCTCATTTCAACATTTAATCTGTGCTGAAATGACCTCTCTTATTTGTGGTCTCACATCAATTATTTGGCCATGATAATTGATGAGAGACCACACATAAAAGAACTTGGCTACAGGAGGATCATTAAATCCATAAATGAGCCATCAGCTAAAGAATATGTAAGAGACTTTAAAGTACCTTCAATAAATTTTAATGCAAACGACTATACCGAACTAATTGATTGGTCAATCTGCAAGTTAACACCGCCGCCACTACTGTCCAAGATGCCAACTAAAAACTTTGCTTCTTTATTGCGAGACAAAGCTCTACCAAAGTTTAACTACCTTAAATTCCCATGCCACACCCAGTCAGTTGAGAGGTGTGTAAAACTGGTTACAGAAGCAGCAAAAAAAGTGTGCGGACATGAAAATCGAGATGGTTATATCAGAGCTACTTTAAAATCAAGATGGCTGATGCCCACATTTAATTTAAAGGAGCTTCTATGTTAATAACCTTTTGCCCACAACGAACACATGCATTGTACAAAGTAAATAATTACTATAAATATTGTAAATAAAATTCACCCTGGTTATTTGGTTGGGTAGGGTGGAGGTGGGACTCGCCTTGCAGGCACGTCCTCGCCATAAGTCCTGGGTCATTTCAGCACAGATTATATGTTAAAATGAGCTGAGAGCTGCAATATGATATGTTTGGCTGATATTTTTTTTGTAAATCACTTGTTAGAGTCTTATTAAAAAGCTTAGTGTGTTAAATAAACACTCGTCAGATATGGGAAACGGCGTTTTTTACGGGACTGTATGTCTTAACTTATACTATAATTTAGACCTTTTGCGCGAATACAGTTACGGAATAACAGGTCTGAAAGTATTTTTTTCTGGATCGGGTTTACAGTGTTATTTTGAATGGTTTTTACAGTGTTACAAATTAAAAATAAAACATTTATGGGTTTTGGCACATGTTAAAAAGGCGTCAAAAATCATGAAATACCGTTTTTTTTACGATACAACCAGCAAGTTTAGGCCTTTTGCGCGAATTCAGTTAAACAAAAATAAGTCCAACAATTTTTTGTATGCAATAAGGACCCCCTGAAAACATTTTTTTCACCATTAGAACAAAAAAATATGTTTGGGGGAATTTTCGTATTTTTTTGAAATCTACCGGTATTTTAATTTATTTTGAAACTTTAGGCCTATTGCTCGATTTCAAATTTTAATTCTTTTTCTTTATAATGATGCCTATGCGCAAGTTTTCCGCGCTATTAGAATTGTATTGCAGAGAAAACGCGTTTTTTGATCCACCCCATTGCATATTACCAATGATCGATGGAGATATATACATTTTTGATACTGTTTTGTAAATGCCTTGCCATTAAAGGGCGCTGACAAGATCATTACATAAAATGTACGTGGCCGGCAAAAAATGTTATACGGGATTATTATTATTATTTAATTACATAATATATTACACACCCGTAGCCACAATTAAATTTGGCTACAACCTTGGGACAAAACGCTTGGTCGAAATGGATTCAAGGCGGTAACTATCTTTTAGTGTACACAACTATTAAAGGCGTCTTCTCAGGATAGAAGTCCACATTGCATAACAATTATCATGCAAAACGTTACTCCGTATGCAACGTTGAGAATACAAATACCTTACATTAGGTTAGCCGTTAAGTAAATTTTGCATTCATATCGCCAACTGAAATGGAAATTCTGTGATTGCTATTAAGCAGAAATGTGTTAATTTGAAATTAGTTGCGACTTGTTGAACTGAACATATATTGCAATATTGGAATAAAACAGTAGGATTAGTGTGTAATTGTTTGTTGTGGGCGTTACCACTGGTTAGTTTAATTCATAGAAAATAAAATGAAAGGTTAGAAGTTGTTTTTGACAGGGGTGGTTATTTAAATAATAATTTAAAGTTTTGTATAATTATTCCTTATAAATAATATGCATGCATCACAATAAGGTTAAGCAAATTACCAAAAAAATACTACAGACTTGGTGCGGAAACGTTAATCGGTACGCCTGCGTACCATAAGTAGTTGCTGACAAACTCTGCAATCGACTAAATGTAAACTGAAAACCAAGAGGTGCAATTAAGGTTTGGACGCCCTGTAGAGACAATAAGAAACGAAAACATACACACAAGTTCTTATTTCCATATAATATATGCATTACAATCAGTAACTTAATTCAATGTTTATAATTACACAGTTTATAAAAAGTTAAAATTTTTCATTGACCAATTTTCTTAATTTAGTTTACTTTAAAAAAATATTAAAGAGAAAAGAAAGGTTCGATCTTACTCTTTACTAGGCACTGATAGCCTTAATTAGTTTATCAGGGGGTTGGAAAATTAAAAACGTATCTTATTATCTAATGACAATACCAGCTGTTTACAAATTTATCAAAAGCTTAATTTTATAAAAAATATGAGAAAAAAAGTTACAAAATTAACTTAAAAAAATCGGAAAAAAATCACTTCAGTTTAGCAAATAAATTTATTAAAATGTTACTAGAAAACCAAAACGCCTTTTGAAGTATATTAAGCATAAATCTATCTGAGTTACGACACCATTAAAGATTGTTTTTAATAATCATAAAAGTTAGAAAGTTTAAAGTTAAATTTGGGAATTATTTACAGTTTTTGAGACACCCGGTATAACTTGCCACTTCTGTGACACTCGGTACAAATTATTTACCAACAATCTTATCAATACGTTTAGATATTACCTTTCTTTTACAGCTAATCTTCTTTAATTCCATTCACTAAATTACCTTTTTTTTAATCACCACTTCCAGCTAAAGCCTGTCCTGCTTTGGTTCTTAACAATCACAATAATTATACCTTGGTTTTAAACTTTGCGTAGAATGTGTTCAATCTAAAATTGATACCGAGAGACATTTAAGGTAGCTCTACTGGCTAAAAGAAATGTACACCTTTGTTCAAAACCTTATAGTTTAAATTGGTTATAGCAAAAACAATAATAGTAACCAAAGTTGTCTTTGGTTATAGAAAAGATGCTATAGCCAATTTTCTTGTGCTAACACGGATAAAGAAGTATTGCACTACCTTGGAAAACTGACATTTTCATCAATTATTTTTATAAAACATTTCGGCGGTTTGCCCAAAAATGTAAAAGAAATTTTTACGTTCCTTACGTAATACAACTATAGATTTTTTCAGCTACCGCCCTACCTCGAACTCGTAGATGACTGTACTCGCAAAAGAAAATAGGGATAAACTTTTAGACATTGGTTTACTGACAGAGCCCAAAGTCCTACTAAATTGAATCTTTACGCGCGCGCTTTAAGCTCTCTCGACTTCTACCCCTTTTCGCGATTGCCTGTCCCTTTGCATCTTTCAAAGGGCCTAAGCTTTCATTGGTTGCTTAGTCTCGTTAAGTAATCCCAGAGTTATGCAGTCATGCCGGAGCGTGGCTGTGGCGCTCGAAATCAACTTATTTGTTCGTTTAGATATTTTTAGACTGGTAAAAGAAATTTTTAAGAATGATTTAAATTTATTAAGGCGGTGTTGTTACAATTGTAAGGAAAATTTACTGTTTAAATTTGGATTTGTATTATTTTATAAAAATTTAAAAGAAATTTTAGCGTACCTGTGGCTACAGAAAAATAACTTCTAGGTTGCAAGATGTGTTTCTGCAACAAAACTATTAATTATTGTTGACCCAGTACTTTTATTAGCATTGTCAACCAAGGTGATTAAAATAACTAAAAACAACTTTATCTGGCAGTAGCGCATTGTGACATAAATATACGCAATATGAATACATTGTGCGAAACATCTTCGCGCATTTTATACGCGTATCGTCCTGGCGAATTACGATACCGAAATACCCGCGAATATAATGCGTAAATCAAGAAGAAAATATGCCAGGCATTTTTTTTTATGGTGAAATTAAATTGTCTGACATTAGCACCTATTTAAAATAAGGGCCAAATTTGTATTAAAAAATCTGGGCCTCTTAAAGTACGGAAATCTAAAATTAGACCAAGTTAAATTTTGACCTAATTCAGAGAGCTTTTTTAATTATTACAGAGAAATTAGTAAGAAACTTGCCAAGTCAAAAAATCCTTGGTCTAATTGATCTCAGTACTTTAAGAATTCGAAATTTTTGGATAGGCATATAGCCCTTATTGAACATAAGTGTTTTTGGTATGACTTTATTTTTCTAAGTTTGATAAATAAAATAAACTCCTTCTTCCTTTTTAGTTCTAAAGCAATTTTAAACCTACTTACATACCAAATTTCGGGTTTCTACACCCTCGGGAAATGTCCCATAATGTTGATGAGTCTATGAGTAAGTCAACCGGTAGTCAAATCGACGATTTTTAAATCGAATAACTTAAAAACCACTTGACATAACTTTCTTAATTTTTTTACAGATTATTAGAATACTAATGTAAATTTACATACCAAATCTCATACTTTAATGAAAGAAAGAAAAAAAAAGGCTTTGATAGAAGAGAAAATTCGCTAAAACCTTTCATGTAATATACACACATTCGTAACTAGATAGCTGCACCATCAAGGTACGAATGTGTGTAATTGTAAAAAAATAATGCTTAATAAATAAATATTACCAAGTTCAAGTAAAGAATAAAGTAATTTAAGCAACATTGTGGCAAAAAATAAATGTACATAACAAATTAACAAATTTAAATATATTTCTTTAGAACTTAAACAACTCTAAGAAACATATTTTATATTAGATATTTAAGGAATAATAATAAAATTCAAATAAATAAAATTTTATAAAAAGGTATTTATCAGTATTATAAAAATATTTTATTAAATGTTAAAAATGTCCTGCTTTACTCACATATACAAAAAATGATAAAATTTAATTTTCATTTATACTTTGCATATCGGAGATTTCATCTTCTTCAAGTAGTGGGTGGTTATCGCAGTCACTTTTACTGCAAACACTGCAAGCACGTAAGCAATAAAGGCCACTTTATCTGCAGCCACATGCTGAACCTCATTCTGTTTTGCAAGTCCAACCCTATTCTTCAGAAGGGATTAGGATATTAATTTCTCATTGCTAGACTTATACGTACCTCTTTTGATATGTTGTTTTGCTGCATCCTCTGTCGGAGGTAGTGAATGAAGTTGTACACTTTCATCTTTTGAAGCTAATGCTATGAAAGTTTTTGACAGTTTTAGCACCATACACTGTGAGTATACAACTTACACCTTTATTGAAATGTACTTTATCTCTTTGAACTCGTTGTAAGGCATTATTTTTGAGTAGTTAAAAAAATTATCATCAGGTGCTAAGGGTCTACTTACAAGTCCAGCAATGAAAAATGAATTCTCTAATCCCTCCTGAAAAATCCAGTTGGCAAAAAGAGGATTATTTAAAACCAGTTAAAATGACGCAACCAGCAGCATCTGAAAAAGTCTTAAAAATCATATTTAACTCCCGCAAAACAGGATGCGGTTCAGCATCAGCTGCAGAAAAAGTGGCATTCATTGCTCTCCGGCTTGCAGGGTTTGCAGTAGAAGTGACTGCGATAAGCACCCACCACTTGAAGAAGATGCAATCTCCGATACGCAAAATATAAATGAAAATTTAATTTTATATTTTTTGTAACATTGCGCAGAGAATTTTTAACATTTAATAAAATATTTTAAAAATACTAATAAATAAATCTTTATGATTTTTTTTTAAATATTTAAATTTTATCATATTTTCTTAAATACCTAATATAAAATATGTTTTTCAGAGTTGTTTAAATCCCAAAGTTATAAATAAATTTTTAATTTTGTTATGTATATTCATTTTATGTCACTATTATATAAAAAATATATATTATAATAGTCCAAAAAGTAAGTAAAATTCTGCCCTCAGAAATTGAAGTTCACAATATCTTTAAAACTATAAAAAATACGATAAATTTTTATAAAACTATTTATTTAGCATATTTAATTATCTCCAAAAATGTTCTGCGTAAAAATAACAAAAATTATTATTACAAAAATTACGATTTTTAAAAAACTGTTTCATTTAAATATCATAAATATTGTTAAAACAATATAAATATTTGTTGGCCTCCTCCAAAAGATTTCTGATTTTGAATAAAATGGAAAAACAAAATTACTAAAAAAAATAATCTAAATCGGAGCTGTTCTTGAGGACTTTCAACTGAAATGCATTATTGACGCTACTATATGTACCTACTCTTCTCATTTTGATTCGTTAGCGAAATAAGATACAGTATTTTTTTTCGTAAGATCAGCAAAATTAAGCAACGCCAGGCACGGTTAGTACGTGAATGGGTGACATCCAGTGAGCACCCTGTGCCGTTGGATATGGTTGGATGTTTTTTTTTTTGGTTTCTATAAGTCAAATTGTCTAAAAGATATATTAGTTATATCTGCATGTTTCAGTCTTGGACAACGATGACGCTACTGGAGGAAAATAAGTTAAACTTTTTAAAAACCCGACACCCACGGTACCTAGTACGGGATGCATACAAGCTTTCATGGGTGGTTATAAATATAAAAAAATAATATTGAAGGATGTCTTTTAAATTGCTTAGATATATTTTTGCTATCTTTAATATATAAATTGTATTTAAATTTAAAAACAAAAAAAAGTGTATTTTTGTTCTGATACATACAGGAAAAAGAGCTTATTCAATATATTTTTATTTTTAATATTAAACTAGTCACTCGTAAACTTTTTATTTTAAAAATATTGTCGTAATTAAATTGAAAACATGTTTTTTTAATTTTTTTTTTTTTTGATATATACAACTAAAAGTAATATTAAAAATTCAGCCTTTAATTTTTGTTTAAACTAGGCTTCGTTGGAACTTCAATAGTTATTTTGGTTTTTGTTGTTTTTTTTAATTTAAAATTTATATTAAATCCGCTCGGGGAACACTTTAAATTGCTTTTTGCGTTTTTTTTGAGACAGAAC
This sequence comes from Listronotus oregonensis, assembly GCA_019359885.1. Classification (NCBI taxonomy): domain Eukaryota; kingdom Metazoa; phylum Arthropoda; class Insecta; order Coleoptera; family Curculionidae; genus Listronotus; species Listronotus oregonensis. Next base: position 17,708 of record JAHBCN010003912.1, read on the forward strand.
AGCACAAACAAACAACAAAAATTTTAAAACTTTCTATTTGTAAAAAAAGTTCTTTGTTTAGCTCAGGTTGAAAGCTTGAAATAAGAATCCTTACTTGTCATATCCACAATAAATCTAACAACTGTAGTTAAACGATTTTATGGCCAATATTAAAAAGCGGCTTCGTTTAACTTTAACGTCTTTTTTAAACAGCAATATTTTAATATTTTTTTCCACCTATTTGTTACACCATAATAAAACACATAGGGTCTAAAAAAAAATATTTTTTACTTACATCATCACAAAATAAAATAGTTTCTTTATTTCCCCTATAAAATATAATAAAGTAATGGCCGACTAACATAAAAAAAAGTGAGAAAAAATACATTAGAAAAAGATGATAGCAAGGTTGTCAGATGTTTTCTAATAATTTTGGTTTTTTCCATTTACCTGAAATTAAGTTCTTTTATTGAAAAAACTAAGCAGAAATAACAACTTCAAAACTATTAGCTAGTTCTGGTTACTTCTAAGTTGGTTTTAGTTAGATTTTCGTCGTCATATTGTAAATTTTCTTTTTTATAAATGCGCCGTTAAACAAAATGAAACAAAAAGTCTGATCCTAATTTTTCGATTTTTATAGCCAAAAATAGGGTGGACCCCACTTCCAGATAATTACCTAATTTAAAATTGTATTATTTTTTTGTAATTTGTGTAGTATTATTTAATCCATAATGCTTCCAAGCTAAATTTAAAGCCTTTTCTTTTTGATCCGACAGCGTCGCAAAATCTGGCCTTTTACTTACCCCAAAAACATAGTGTTTTTTTGACTTTTAATTTCATTTTTCTCTGCAAAAATGCATTTTGTCGGACTTTTTCATTTTAATATATACTAAACAAAATGTGCTCTTTTTATCTGTAATTTGATTTTTTTTTCAAATCGACGGACGCTAAATGCTACGGACTCCTAGAAAGCCTTCTGTTTGAATGTAGCAAATACTGCCAAATAAAAGCATGTATTCAAAATAAATTTTAAGAAACGTTTTTTAATCTTTCTGTATTTTTGTGTCTTCGGACAGTCCACAAAGCCTAAAAGCATAAGTACTAATGTGCCATGTGTCTAATTGGAAGTAAGAGACGGTTTATTAACATCAGACATAGGTATTTAAATTTTTGTAACAAAAGGATAGACCTTAGCAGGTAGCAAGACCCTTAGGAGCGGGAAAAGTAAACAGTTTTGAGGTTGTGGTATGTGGTTTTTTTTTTTTTTAAAGGTTTAAACGCCACACTTAACCTTTTTCATATATCCATGTTATGTTGTTAAACGAGTGATCGCTAAACTGCAAGTCCATTTAGAATGTTTAACAAACGTCATTGTCATTGTATTCAATGATTTTGGAGCAACCATTAAAATTGACATTTTGTTAACATCAAATGTTGTTAACAATATTTGCTAGTTGACAACGGTTAGAATGTTTAACAACAATGTCAGATTTGACAGGTTGCCTACTAAAATCATTGAATAACACTGACAATGACGTTTTGTTAAACATTCTAAACTGCTAAGTCCATTGCTAAATTTAACAACGCGATCATCACTCGGCCGTAAATAGGCAAATGACAAGACTTTTACCAAATAGGTGAAAACGTTCAGGTTAGTTGAGTTCAGAAGAGTATATTCAAATTGGATTGGGTCCACTGTTTCCTTTAGGTTTAATGCCAATAACCTTTCCATATATTCATGGTATAAGTAGTTCAGAAGACTATATTAAATAGGCAGATGACAAGACTTTCACCAAATCCGAACAATACCTACTATTTAAAAGGTTGCATACTGTAAAATACTCACGTCGTTTACACAAAACTTTATACGGGATAATCGTGATTATATTTTAAAAAAAAGTCTTTCGCAATATTAATAGCATTACTCTTACAGAGAAGCTTTCTCCTTTTACCAATTCAAGAGCTGTAGGTAATCTGTCGCTCTTTTATGTGTATTTCTACAGCTTCTGCTCAGAGGAATTATCTAATATAATTCCTACTTTAGCAACTTTCACGTAAAACCATTCTTAAGTAGCCCGTTACAGTCTACCTTAAAAGGCTCCATTTTGTTCATTCCTTCATCCCTAGAGTTCCAGACTGTGTAAAACCTGCTGAATGCAGACGTATCAGCTTTACCTCCAACCATTGTCACAGGCTCGTGTTAATAAACTACTTCTTAAAACACCCATGGTGTACATACACTTTAAACCTTTGTAAACTGTTTTAAGAATAAAAAATAATAATAAAATTACTACCCAAATTAAAACAGAATAATATCTCTCATTTAGAAAACATTTTAATAATATACTTGGTTGATTACCTTGGTGGTGTGGAATGTAAAGATATGGTTTTCCAATAATAGGGATCCTTTATAAGAAAATTTAACTTAAATTTTTAAAAGTTAATTTCTTTATATATTTATTTTCTTATAGCTTGATAATGTAATGATTTTAATTAGTCATTTCATTTATTAGGTTCATGATAGTAATATCAATTATTTATCAGTAGAAAACCATGCAGACTTGTTTGTACAAAACTCTTGTAACTAAAAACAAAATATATCTATTTGTATGTAAACATACTGAACCGTTTTAAATGCCGGATGTATTGCTGACCGTGAACCCATTAATAATTAAATTGACAGTCAATAGTGCCTTGTTCAAAAAACTAGGATTGCCCCTTAAAAATAAATTTTGCTTTGTTTTTTATATTTTTTAAAAGTTGTCTTTATTGCAAAAATTTAATTTTAGTAATAATGTAAATTAAATTGAAACAATTTAAAAATATAAAATTATTTCTTTTAATTCCAGATTTACAAATAGTTTGTTTTTATTAATACAGTAAGATCAGTAGAAAACCTGCAAATTCGAAAAATAATTTTGTTCTAATTTTTAATTTCAGTACTTTTAGAAGACGAGATTTTTGGATGGGAACTTGACCCTTATTTCGCATAAATGTTTTTGGTATTGGTTTTACCTCTTTTTTTTCTGAAGTCAATGATAATGTATTTAAAATTCTAAGACAACTATAACCTCAGAAATTCAGTTTAAATCAGGATACACGATATTACCCCTCCTGTTTCAGGGCATTCCGAGTAAAAACTTGCATTATTTAAAACTTTTCCTTTACTTGTGTCCTAAAACCTACTTGCATAACAAATTTTAAGTTTTTACTTCCTCAGAAAGTGTTCCATAATTTTGTTGAGTTAATGAATTTACTACTTCACATAACTAGCTCATTTTTTTACAGGTAATTGGAATACTTGCGTGACTCAACATACTAAATATTATATCTTTACGTGAAACAATAACGAAGTTATGGTAAAGGGAAAAGTATGCTAAAACTTTTCGTGGAATATACACACAGCGTGCGTCAGGCTAAAACTTGGCCTGGCGCACGTTTTTTTTAGTTTTACAAAAACAGATATATATATATATATATATATATATATATATATATATATATATATATATATATATATATATATATATATATATATATATATATATATATATATATATATATATATATATATATATATATATATATATATATATATATATATATATATATATATAAATATTATTTTTATATATATATATATATATATATATATATATATATATATATATATATATATATATATATATATTTAATTTGTGTTATAAAGATAAAGCTTTGTAATTATTGCATAGTTTCAGATGCCCCTCTTTATCTTAGCTAATACTAATGACATATAAAATTGACCTTTACTCTATACATATATTGCGTGGATACTCTTAAAGCTGCACTTTTTTTTCTAAATTGAAATTTTAAATAAAAGTTAAATTTGTTTAAAGGCAATTACCATGGAATTTGTTTTTTTATTATTATTGGATATAAATTAGATAATGCAATTAGTTTGCTTCTTCAAAAAATATAATATTTAGGCGATTTGTTTTACTTGACATTTCTTTTCTCGGGTTACTCGCGTGTTACTTTTATCTTGAAGAAGACAGTTCTGTGTTTGACGTTTCAATAACATCTTAGTTATCTTCTTTTGAACTCCACTGGACGGTGTCTATCTAACATATATTTTTTTACGTTTTTTACTGTTTACTTATAAAAACTATTATATATTATTCAATATGTTAGAATCTGGAAGTTTAAAAGTTACTTTAAACTAAGTATGCTGTAACAGAATGTTGCTTTGTAGGGATTTTTAAGTCAAGCACAAAAGACTCCTTAAAGCTTGGTAGATCTTAAACAAATATGTTTTTAACTAGTAAAGTTCTGTTGATTTAAAATCCACTTAGGCCCGAAATATTGATCTCCTGCTTGTCAAATTTATCCTGCTGGTAAAAATAAAATGTGTCGTTTAATTTTTTAGACAAAAGGGTAGTATCACATTCTTATGGGGAGAAATTAACTACAAGGACAATAATAATTTGGGACTTAGTTAAGTTGGTGAAAGTACTAAATAAACGGCATAAAAATTTTAAAAAATATATTACATAACAACCAACATTAAACTGTAGGTCTTGTTTGGATAACATTACCCAGACATTATAGGGGATAGTTTAGAGGTAGTCATTATTTATATATCATTTGTGGTTGCACTACCGCGTTGTCCTAAAGATGTCGTGAAATCTGCATTTTTAGGTACTTGGAGAGGGTGGGCGCAAAGAGGGCATACAATGATAATAATTAAAAAAAGCTCACAAACATTAAAAAAGGTTTTTATAAACTCTAATGACACATTTTGAAAAAACTTATTATTAGTATATAACTTTGTAAAATATTATTCTGTATCCATAACCTAACAATTCTGTTTATATCGGACATTTTTGTACTTCAAATAAATACTTACCATATTATCATATTTTAAAGATACAAACTTTAGTCTCGAATTTTTTTAGGCAGTAATGGCAACTTTTTTTCCTCATGAAAACATTATTGAAATATTCTCTAAAAAATTAAATTACCCACCTAATATATCAAAGAATCTTTAATAACAGTTAAAGGACGTTTAAACAAATCTATCTATCAGAATTAAATTAAAAGTACTCTATTTTTAACAATATTCCCCCATTTCGGCTTTGGTTTTAATAATTTTGCACACACTTTAACGTTACACTTTAATAAATCTCGGGGTATTAAATATGCAATTGGCAAAATTTTTTTAAAAAAGTTTATAAATTTAGTTTAAAAAGCATTTTGTAACTTTTAAATTTTTAAATTTTTAGTTTAAAAAAAAAAAATTTGTTTTTTTTTTAAATTATTTGTTTAACCTCGGTTAGTATCAGTAATAAAGTTTAGCTTTTACTCTTATTACTTTATATTAAAAACGCTGGTTGTGATTACAGACACATGTATAGTAGGATCATTTCCGTGATAGTTCTAGGCTGACTAGTGGATGATGATAATAATTCACTACTTAGGATTTATAGCATTCACTAGTGAAGCTAAAAAGAGATTAACTACGATTAAAAAATAAATACCTTATATAATTTCAAAAGCTGCTTTACTGCACGTTTATGGAAAAAGCCTTAAAAAAGTGGTTGGTCTAGTTACCTTTTAAAGAATAAATGTTTTGGAAACCAGGGCCCGCAAAGCACAATTAGAATTTTACGAGGGCTGCTAAGGTTGTCTTTATTGTGCCATTAAAGGGCGTTAAAAATTAAGAAATAACCCGAATATTGATAACAATTAAAAGCTTTTTTTTTTAAAATAAAAAGTCAATAAAAAATTCCCGCAAAAATTTTAATACCGTTATCATTTTTTACTTTATTTAAAAATTTTTTTTTAATACCCCCGATTTTTTTAAAAAAATACAAGATGATGGTTTTTTTTTTTCCCCAAAAATTTATAACACTTAAAATTTTTCTTTCAGGCTAACAGAATCTATATCTTTTCTACTTTTAAATATTCACTTTTTCCAATGGGTGCCCTTAAATCCAGTTTTTTTTGTTATTCCCCGCAAGGGTTATGTTTGATTTTCCTTTTGTTTCCTTAGTTACATTGCTTTTTATATGTAAAATTTTGCTAAATTTTCAATTTTGCAATAAATTCGTTGTGGGTTTACCAGTTACCATAAACATATTTTGTTTTATTTAATTTTTTTTTCATGTCCTGTTTTGTTTTAAGAACTTCTCTTCTTTGTATTGTCTTGTTGTGGCATTCTTAAACCTTCTAAGATCCGCCTTAACATCTTCTTTGTTTTTGCATGTTTTTTTTTGGGCGTTAATCTGAACAACCCGGGTTTGTTATATGGGGGCCGGGAATTAGGCTGTTTTTAAAACATTTTGATTTTTTTTTAAAACTTTTTTTGGTAATTTAAATCGATGTTAATTTTGGGGCCTTTTTTAAATTTAACAAGCGTTTTTTGAACTTCCATTTTTTCCCGTTTTTGGTTTACAGTAAAAAAGATCTTATTTTTTTTAAAATCATCTGGGGGCCTTAAATTACATCTAGTAAAATTCTAAACAAGGGGTATGCATTTGTAGTTCCTTTTTTCATTAGCCTTTCGGTAACTATTTTCGCAAATTGTTTGTAGTTTTTCCCAAACCATTTTCGGTAACTTTAAACTCTGTTTTTTCACATTGTTTAAAAAATTTTTATTTTTTTAATTCGGTGGGTTTTTTTGGGTTGGAGAAAAGATTTTTTCCTTAAATAATTTTTTCTAAATAAATAAATCGAAATTTTGGAGTCAAAGCAGGACCCTTACCATTTTTTTCTTATCAGTTTTCCTGGGTTTAAGGCGGTTTTTCATCAGCAAATAAATTATTAAAATTTGATTTTAAAATATTCGTTAAATTACTAAAGGTTTTTTAAATCCCCATGTTTATTCCCATCATTACCAATATTATTTTAAACAAATTTTAAAAATTTAGTTTATCATAACAAATATTTTAAGGGAATATATTTAACTTCTCTTCTTTTCCTTTCGATATAAAATCGCAGCGATTTAAATACATGACCGTTTTCTTGGGTTTCTACACTACTACACATTTTATTAGCGGATATAAACAAAAAGTTTTTTTAACTACATAAATTTAATAGTTATACAAATGTGTCTTTATTTTTGGGGCCAAACAAATCTTATATTTTTAAAATTCAATTTTTTTTGCTCATGGGGTTTAAGGCCCTATGCCATTATTTGGGCGAATACCTTTAGACTGCTATTATCCAACCTTTAAAATTTTTAAAAAAAAAGTGTAGAAAAAATAAACATTCATATTTCATGTATAGAAAAGGTCAACAAATACGGAAAATTTTCTGACATTTTGGGAAAGGGGCAAATTTAAAAGCAGCAACACAAAAGATATATTGTAATCCTAAGTTGACGCTTTTTTAAATGTATATAAACTTATTTACCTCTTTTAAAATACTTATCCAAAATACTAAAAATTCATTTAGTGTCGAATACGACCCAAAAGGGGTTTTCACGCCTCGAAAATGCGTGTTTGACACTTGAACGGATTTTTCCGCACAGTTGTCTACACTTTTAACTTAAAAACCAAACCCGACTTAAACAAGAGTACTTGGGTCCAGAATACCCTAGGAACCGTCGCGTGTTTTCTTTGCAACGTTTGCAGATTTAAAAATTCTCCATAAATTAAAAAATATATTCACAAGGACTAAAAGTTTTAAAATTAAATTTTAATTGGTTTAAAAATTGACTATTAAATTCGTGATTAACCAGTAAAAAAATAAAAAGAAAAAATACTTTTTTATTTAGGCCCGTTCTGACTTCTCAAAACATTTTGTGCTTTTTTGCTTGGGTTAAAAATGGATTGCTCATTTTAAGGCTTCAAACATTTTATAAAAGAAATCACAAATATATATATACATAAATATAATATATATATATATATATATATATATATATATATATATATATATATATATATATATATATATATATATATATATATATATATATATATATATATATATAATATATTATATTATATATAATATATATATATATATATATATATATATATATATATATATATATATATATATATATATATATATATATATATATATATATATATATATATATATATATATATATATATATATATATATATATATATATATATATATATATATATATATATATATATATATATATATATATATATATATATATATATATATGTGGATTTATTAGGCTTCTTTTAACTGTATGAAACCGTTAAAATGAGCAACTTTTTTAAATACATTTTTTTTTTAACCCAAACATAACAAAGCTACATAAATGTATTTGAAAGTGGGTCTAGTGCGGGCCTGGGCATAAAAAGATAGTTTATTTCTTATTTACGCTTTTTTTTACTCGTGTTAATCACGCAATTTGAGTCAGTCGTATTACTTAACCGGACGAGGCGAGGATTATTATTAATTTTAAATCATTGTTAAATCGCGAAAATGGCACAATCCAAAAACAGTGAGTAAGTGAATATATTTTTAATTTATGGAGAATGTTCTTAATCTGCAAACGTTGCTTCGAGATTGTACACGCGACGGTTTCCCTTGCGGGCTCATTCTGGACCCAAGTACTCGGGTGATTGCAAGTCAGGTTGGTTTAAGTTAAAAAAAGTGTAGACAACATTGCGGAAAAATTACGTTCAACGTGTCCAAGTACTACAGCCCGAAGATTTCTTGGGCGGTGACAACTTACTTAAGACAGGTCCGTATTCGACACACTAAATGAATGTAAGTTTCATAGTTTTTAGTATTTTGGATAAAGTTATTTAAAAGAGGTTTATTTTAATAAGATTTATATACAGTTAAAAAAAAGCGTCAACTTAGGAATTACCCAGTATATCTATTTGTGTTGCTGCTAAATTTCACGTTTGACAGTGCTTGTACCTGTATCTCGAAATGGGTGCAGATATATTCTGTATTTGTTGACCTTTTCTATACATGAAATATGGCATGTTGTATTTTTTTCACACTTGTTTTATTTTAATTCAATTTAAGTTGGATAATAGCAGTCTAAAGGTATTCGCCCAAATAATGGCAATACGGCGCTGAAATCCATGAGCTAGAAAATTGAATTTTACAAAATATTAAGATTTGTTTAAGGACGCCAAAATAAAGACACATTTGTATAACTATTAAATTTATGTAGTGTACTAAAAAGGGCTATTTGTGTAATGTCGCTGTTTAATACTCCGTAGTAATGTGTAGTAGTGTAGTAGTCCAAGAGAACGGTCATGTATTTAAATCGCTGCGATTATTATATCGAAAAAGGAAAAAGAGAAAGAGTGAGTAAATATATTCCCTTAAAATATTTGTTATGATAAAGGCGTAAATTTGTGTAAAATGTTTGTTTAAAATGAATATTGGTAATGATGGGAATAAACATAAGGGACAAAAAAGAAGGATTTAGAAATAACCTTGTGAAAAAAACACGAAGTGTTTCAACGACTGCTATTGATATTACTAAATCAAATATTAATAATTTATTTGCTGATAATTATATACCGTAACCTTAAACCTTAGCAGGTAAAACTGATAAGAAATAATGTGTACAGGGTCCTGCAAATAATTTGACTGCCAAAACTTCCTTTAATTCTCCAGAGAAGGTATTTAAAGGAAAAAAATCAATTTCTCCTACTCCAACCAAAGCCAGCCAGCAATATAAAGACAAGAAGGTAGAATACATAAATAACAGATGTGTTAAAAAACAGAGTTTAGAAAGTTACCGAAAACTGGATAGGAACTACAAACGACAATGCGAAAATAATAATGAATTACCGAAAGCTGCTAATGAAGAAAACAAGGCATACCATTCCCCCCTGATTAGAAATTTTACCTAGATGTAATTATAAAGGCCCTAGATGATATTATATAAGTAATGCACAGGGTAAACAAATATTCTTTACTAGAAACCATCAAAAAACCTCACCAAACTGGTACTGAAAAATGAAGTTCTTGATAAAAAAAAGACGCTATGCTTAAAAATGCTTAAAACAAGGCTTACTCAAAATTAACATACGCATTTAAAGTTACCGAAAAAAGTGTAAAACAAGATCAAAATGTCGTTAAACAGCCTAATTTACCATGGTCAACACCCACTATATCAAACAGGTTAGAAACCATTGTTGGAATATCAGATAATAACGACCAAAAAAAACTATGCAAAAACTTAAGAAGATGTTAAAGGTACGGATCTTAGAGGCTCTAAGAATGCCACAACAAAAGACAATACGAAAATTTAAGAGAAGTTCTTAAAACAAAACAGGACATGAAAATTAAAGAACTAAATAAAACAGAACCTATGTTTATGGTAACTGTGATAGAAAAGAGCTACAGCCACAACGAATTTATTGCAAAATTGATTCAGCAAAATTCACATATACAAAATGCAATGTAACTAGATAAGGCCAAACAAATGGAAGTCATAACATAACCAAAAAAACTTGCAGAATTCTTAACAAAGAAAACTGGATTTTAAGGGCACCCCCGAACATGGAGAAAGTGTAATATTTAGTTCAAAAGTAGAAAAGATATAGATTCTGTTAGCCTGAAGAGTATCTTTGAGTGCTGTGGCTATAAGTTTCTGGGAAAAAAATAAAAACCATCATGGCTTGTAGTATTTATCAACAGGTCGGTGGTGATAAAAATAAATTTTTAAATAAAGTAGTGATGATAACGGTATTACAATTGTTGCGGGTTATTTTAATATTGACTTTTTATTTTAAAATAAATAAAGCTTTCAATTGTTATCAATATTCGGGTTATTTACAGTATTTTAACGCCATTTAATGGCACATTAAAGACACCTTAGCAGCCCTATATATATATACAGGGTGGCCCACCATATTCGCCTCGGTTTTTCTATAAGAAATGAAAAGAGTTGGGGAAAACCTTTTAGCACGTATATATGTGGGTCCATGTGAAGCATATTGGTACATATCAAACTTATAATTTTTTTTATGGAACACCCCATATTTTTTTATATTTTTAGATGCTATAGACCAAATAAAGGTGAGTTATTGTTATATTTCCTATACCTAAAACTGGCCGTTTCTGAGAAATTTAGAGAAATTTAAAAATACAGACTATAATTTAAAAATTGTTTACACCCTGTAACATATAACGAACTGCTCGTAATTAAATTTATTGCTTGGCTTAAGGTTAAAGTTAACTATCACATAAAAGTTTTACCCTAATATTATACAGAGTATTAAAAAAAAATTGCCTTAAAGTTTGGACACACATTTTATTAAATAACTTCCTTAAGTTAAATGGAACACCCTGTATTTAGTGGCCTATTTTGACGCCAAACTAAATTCCCTTTAAAACCATATTAGGGTTTCCTATACCTATCTCTTCTGCTTTTTATGCAAAAGGCCTTTTTATATTTGACTTATCCTTTATTTTAAAAATGGAACACCCTGTATTAAAATTAAAAATCCTTTTTATTAAGAATCACGTAGATTCGCTAAAAGCACAAGTTTAAATTTTTAAAAATTAGATGTATCTCAAGCAAAATGCAGGCAAAAGTAATAACTTTAATTTATTGTCATTTCTATAATATTAAAGCATTTTTAAAAATGTGGATCGAAATGTAGTAAAAGGCACACCTGTCTTAATTGTTGAGACAAAATATGTTAAATTGCCCTTGTTTCTTAGCAAATGTATTAGGCTTTAAGGTAAAATAAAACAATTCGTGTTCCAATTATTCCACCCCACACGTTATAATTATTGTATTATCTATGCTGGTGATCAACGGTTCCAAAAATATTAGGATTTTCGTCACTGTAGTAGCAAAAGTTATGTCTGTTAACTAATCCGTTGTTATGAAAAATAAAGTCTGATACATTTGCTAAAAAACAGGGGCAATTTACCATATTTCGTCTTTTCAATTAAGAAGGTGTTCCTTCTATATATTTCGATCCTCATGTTTAAGAATTTTAATATTTTAAAAATGGCAAAAAAATTGGGTTATTACTTTTCCTCTTTTGCGAATAATCTTTTTTAAAAAAATTTAAAAATTCTGCTTTTGGTCTCCAATCCCCTTTAAAAAAAGGTTTTTTAATTTCTCAGGATGTTCCATTTTTAAAAATAAAGGGTAACCAAGTATAAAAAACGCCTTTCAAAAAAAGCAGAAGAAAATAGTATAGGAAACCTAATATGGTTTTAAAGAAAATTTGTTCCCGTCCAAAAAGGCCTTAAGGGTGTTCATTTAACTTTAAAAAAAGAATTAATAAAAGTGTGTCCAAATTTTATGGCATTTTAACTCTTATTAAAATAAAAAAATTTTTTTTTGGTATTTTTAAAATTTTAAATTAATATATATATATATATATATATATATATATATATATATATATATATATATATATATATATATATATATATATATATATATATATATATATATATATATATATATATATATATATATATATATATATATTATATTAAATTTTTTTTTTTTTTTTTTTTGTTATTTACGGAAACAATTTTTATTTTTTTTTGGGCTTTTAAAAAAAAAATTTTTTTTTGGTTATCAACCAAAAACAAAAATTAACCATAATTTTTAAAAAACATAAAAAAAACAAAAAAAAAACATACACGACTTTCCACGATAATTTAATATACATTTAAAAACATTGTTTTAATAATTTTTAATTTTTAAAAAACGCACCTTGAAGAAACATTTGGTAATCGGTTTTAAATTGTATTGGAAAATAACAGAATTTTAAAAAAAGTTATATTTTTTTTTTTGTTATTGGAATTTTAGATTTTAAAAAATGGTTTTTTATTTGTTTTTTTTATTTAGTTTAATTTAAAAAAAATAATTTAAAAAATTTAAGGTTGGTTTTTGGGGTTAGGTGGTTAACATATTAGTTAGTTTGGGGGGGGTTGCTGATGACAAACAAGATATCAGCAACCTCAGCCCATATACTTCAAATATTTCCATTTTTTTTAAAAAAATTTAAAATTTTTTAATTTTTTTAAATTAAATTTAAAAAAAAAAAAAAATAAAAAAATTTTTTTAAAAATTTAAAAATTTAAAAAAAAAAAAAATATGTTTTTTAAAACCAATATTTTAAAATTTTCCCTAAAAATTTTTAAAAAAATTAAAAATTATTAAAACAATTTTTTTTTTTAAAACCCCTAGCCATTTTATATTTTTTTTTTTTTTTTAAATTTTTATTAATTTTTTTTTTTTTAAAAAATTTTTTTAAAACCCGGGGAATTTTTTTAAAAAATAAAAAAAAAACCCCAAACTTTTTTTTATATATATATATATATATATATATATATATATATATATATATATATATATATATATATATATATATATATATATATATATATATATATATATATATATATATATTAGTAAGCCTTCTACTGTAATTTGAAAATTCTGAGATATAAAAAAAATGTTTAGGTAAAATATTTTTAATTTTTGATTTAAAGACTGAAATGCTCTAAATGGTTTTGATTTTATGGGGCGGATGGTTATACAGTTTTAAAGCTATAATTACGCAACTATTTCCGGTAAGAGGGAGAGCGATTATGCTGTAATATTAAAATATTGAATGTACGTCTTGTATTGTAACAACAAATAATATAGTAATTATGCCGAATAAACCTGAAAGAGTACATTTTTAAAATATCAATCACTTAGTTGATAATCTCGGGCATAGGTTTGCCGTATGTTTAAACCACTTTAACTAAGATTTAAAAATGTTACCCTAAGGGTAAATCCTTTTTTTAAAGTATTTTAACATTAGGGTAAAGGTAAATAGTATAAATTGTAAACATGTACAATTAGTAACAGATTTATATATTTACACAGTAAATGACAATTTAATCTTTGGTATTAGTTCATAGTTAACAAAAAAAAATCTATAACTTACCAATAAATCAGCTATTGCAAGATGCATCAGCATAGTATTAATTCTTGATGGACTTTTTCGTCGTCTTTTTATTAACAGCACTAAAACCGTGATATTTGCTATCGCAGAAAATGCCATCAGAACACTGTACACTGATATAGATAGTCTGTGTCCGTCGTTAAACTGCATATTAATCGGTAAATGGTGTTCTGGATCAGAGATATTGGTAGTATCTGACCAATCCAGAAGATTCCTGTGATCCTGGACCGTTTCACCGGCATCAGGAGAGTCCTTTATGTCCTTCATTGTAGGACTGCAACTGGAATTTCTGAAAAAAAGCACAAAATTTCAAAAAAATATTACAGTTTTTAAATTCTCTTTCGCTGATACTTTTATATATTTAATAAAGAGTACCAAACACGTAAACAGTTATTTTCAATTATCAAAAAATTAGTTGGATGTACTGTATGTACGATTTAGGTTTATATAAAGGATGGTTTGTAAAATACATAAATACACTAAAACAACCAGATCAATATAAATTAAACAAAAATAGTAAAAAATAGCGGACCACTATGAATGGTTACTAAGATATTTTATCCTAAAATTGTAGGTAAAAACAGCCAGTGAACGTCTTGTGCTAGCTTTTTAATTAGTAATATTTTCCAGTATGACAGTGCAAGTTACTATATTTTTATGAAATTTTTACTCGCCTTTTTACACATGCTATATAGTGTGGAACCAGGTTAGTAAATATCCATATAATTTGTTTTTTTCTTTATTGAGCAAATATTTTCATCATATTTATGACCCATCAAATATAACTCCATGTTGAAAATTTAAGATCAAAATTAAATCGAGTTTTGTACATCAATTAGTAAAACGAAAACACAAAAATAGAACTTCAAATAAGAATACACAATTTTTTATTATTTGCGGTTTACGAAAAGTACTTACATTGCGCACGCAAAGAAAATCGCAAAAGTAAACTTGCGCATGGACAAACGCATTTTGTTCTGCATATTTGCCGTATTTATGGTCGATTTTTTTAATGTACTTTAAAAACTTTGCATGAAATAATATTAAAAAAAAGGGGTTTTACATATTCTTTTATTGTGCACATCAATTTAGATACATATGGCGCTTAGTAAATATCCCATATCAATTTTCTTTATTATCATTTTATTATTTTTCCATGCACCATGTATTTTATAGACACCATGCTAAACAATAAAAATCAAAGAATTTTTCTTGTTGCCGCAGCAACCAAGTACAAACATTTTCTAATGTCACGGAAGCATCAGAAATTCGGTAAAAAGTTTAAAATAACAGTGTAAGAATAGAGGAAGAATTGCCAGACGATGTTTTAAAAGCCGCAAGTTTGGCCAACTTAGAGCTTCCTGCCGGCAAAATCAAAAGAAAAGTACGAGAAACAGTATAATCCATTTGAAACATGGTGTGAAGAAAAGTGCGTTAGAACTTTGAAAGAGGAGTATTACCCCTATTTTTCATATTAACATGTAATTTGCCCAAATACTTTATGGTCGAAATACTCCATGCTGAAAAGTGTTTTAAAGATCAAGAAAAATGTAGATATCGGCAAGTTTTATAAGTTAGCAGCATTTATTAAGAAACAAAATGTAGGCTTTCGGCCAAAAAAGTGAAGGATTTTTTTTTAAAAGAAGAAATATTTACATTTATTAATGAAGCACCTGATGAAATATATCTTTTGATAAAAATGCGACCATTTTCGGACTTGCTGGCGCCTGCAGACGAGAAAAACTCGCAAAAATGAAAACATCCGACATCGAGGACAAAGGCAACCTAATTGTTGTGAAGATTCCAGACAAAAAAAACTATACCTTACGTACTTTCGTCCTGTCTGAAGAGATCAACTACGGAAAGTATTTGTTCTTATATCGGAAGTATACAACATTACGGCCACCGACAAAACATCAACGGTTTATCGTATATTTCAAAAGGGGAATTTGCACACAACAATGCGTTAAGATCAATACATTTGAAAAGATACCTTCTGAGATAGCAGCATTTTTAAAGTTGCCGAATCCAGAGCTATATACCGGTCACAGCTTCCGGTGATCTTCTGCAACGTTACTTGCAAATTCCGGAAAAGGACTCATAGATATAAAGCAGTTAGGCGGTTGGAAATCGACAACGGTAGCCGAAGGATACATTGAAGAATTAACAGGCTACAAAAAGGGGTTAAGTTAAAAAATATTAAACTGTAACAAGCCAAAAACTCTCAAGAAGCCAGATGAAATGTCCTGTTCCACGAAGCTGTTCAATCAGCTAAAACACAAGATTTCGTCTTAACATCGAGCAGCGAACCATCATCGACGTTCCTAAGAAATCATTTGAAATCGGCCATTAAACCTTCAACATGCAACTAATTGTACTTTTAACATTAATATTGTTAATAATAATTAATAATGGTTTTTTTGTTTAATCAGTTAAACTAAAAATTTAATTATTTACTTTGGATTTTTAATTTTTACTAAAATATTCGTATATTTAAAATAATCATATTCTTTAATAAAACGCTCGTAGAAAAAGTATTCGCAAGTAGAAAAAGTATTGTTCCTAATATTTGCGCAAAGTGACTTTTACGTACTTAAAGCTTATCCGAACTCCGCTTCGCATCGTTCGTCTAACTGCTTTGGCGTGCGGAAAAGTATCACTTTGCGCACTTATTAGGAAAATAACTATTACAAGTTTTATTGTTAGGTAATAAAATTTCAAGAAACTTTATTAAAACAACTATAATTTTAACAACGTGTTTACATAAGAATTTTGATATTTTTACAAAACCATTTTTATTTGCGCTTTAGCTTATATCCAAAATCAACGCCCTCGACCATTTGTTAATTTTTTGAAAACCCGAGCTGTTGCCAATTTCACCGTTGCCACACTATAAAGCCTTGCAATGATAGTTAAAAAAATTCACAGCCCTTTTTTATTCTACCGTTTAATAGCCCTCTTTTAATGAATAATTTGTGCACTCAAGTATACAAAAGCAAAAGATGTTTTAATATTAACCAATAATAAACTCCTGAATGCAAAAGTAAACAGAAATAATATATTTTTTATATCGCATGGTAAGAGTAATAATAAGAAACGCTGGAGTGGCAGACTAAATTGTTGGCACAAGCTAAAAAAACATTATTTCTTAAATATATCAAGTAAGATTCGAGAGTTACCGTTACTATTAGTACGGGCGCCAAAAAAGGTTTCGTGGTCAATCGAGTTTCTTCCAAGCAACTAGGTGTTTCATACGTATTTTATGCTGCTGAATATGTATGTTTAACAAAATGTGGTCAAAAAACTGTTATGGACAATTCTACTGTTTAAAACGCTATAGCTCGGCACCAACCAAGAAAATGGAAAGTTTACGCGCACGAATTGTAGCTTTAAATTTATTTTAAAAATATATTTTATTGTAATTTTACCAAACAAAAAGCTATTTTTACAATTAAGTATAAGTTACTTTCGATGTTTAATTATTTATTAGTTTTAATTAGTTGACACAGTGTCTACTCCAAATGATAAATACTTACTTGAAATAAAATACAATTATTACAATTATACAAAACTTTCATTTTCTGGGTTGGTTTGTGAGTTATAGCTTTTTTCTTAAACAATAAAATTGTCAGCAATAATTTTTTAAACACTTTTATTAATAAGCAGGTAAAATATTCGGATTCAGCAGTTCAAAATACGTAAGAAATATCTACTTTCTTGGAAAGACCTCAGTGGGCCACGAAACCCCCTTTGATACCCTTTCAGAATATTATCGCGCTCTTCCAAAAAAAAAAAATTGTCCCTTGAATTGCAACCATATTTTTACCAATACGTTCAAACTTCTTTATTCGTGATTGGCGTTTAAGAGAGTTTGACACATTACTCTAAATTTACGCTAAATAAAGTTTAGTTTTTTTTTGACAAACTTTTTGCATCGCGTTGTAGGTATTTAATTATTATAAAATTTAATAGATCGTACAAATATGGCATAATGCTACAAAGAAACTGGACAAAATGCTTGACAAGCAAGGCTGCTATACCCAAAAAGATTATTCGGATCCTAAAACCTTAGGTAAAAGAACTTTTGTGTGGCAGTTTAATAAAGGCCGTAAAAGCCTAATGTCTTAATCCATGCATTTTTTTTGTTTTGAGGGGCATGATGAAAGAATTTGTATTTAGTTGAGTTATTAATTGTGCAAAACAATTGCAACATTGCGTGGAAATGGCGTCTCGAGAAACAACGAAAAGCTTGCGGATTA
The DNA here is from genome assembly GCA_019359885.1 of Listronotus oregonensis. Lineage (NCBI taxonomy): Eukaryota > Metazoa > Arthropoda > Insecta > Coleoptera > Curculionidae > Listronotus > Listronotus oregonensis. Next base: position 35,877 of record JAHBCN010003912.1, read on the forward strand.
ACATACAACAATAAAACAAAACATAAAACATAAATTAGTCCTTTTTATGTTTTTTTCTTGCAATTGCGCTTTTAATAAACTTTTCTTTAATTTATATTAATTTTGCAGAATTACATTACTTTTAACAAAATCAATATTATTATCATTTAATTGTATTGTTTTATGTATATAAAACAAAATTCTATTGAGCATCCTAGGAAAAATTTTATCATATAAGTCTTTTGATAACTAGATCCCGTGCTAAGAGTATTTACCCGCACTTAGGTTAAAAAAGGAGAAAAGGTGTTTTTGCAGAAGCAAAAATGGTTTAATTAAAAAAAAAAGTGTTTAGTATGTCTTCACACTATCTAAGGAGGGCCTTATTATAAATTATTACTTAAGTACTACCAGTACACCCTGTATATTTTTGACAGTAAAAAAATAGTGCTCTTAGTTTAACACTTTTGCTTATTTCATATTTTATCTATTATTAAAATATTTAAAAATCAATACATTTTTTTTTTGTTAACTTTATTGTTAAACTAATTACTTTGCTATAAAAGTAAGAAAAGTTTTGTTGTAAATTAATAAAAACTAAATTAGCCTAAAAAATATTGGTAAATTAAAGAGTATTTTACATTAATTTGCTCAATAAATTCAGGGCCGTATTTAGGCGGTGGCGAAATGGGCGCCCGCCAAGGGCGCAGCTACCTGGGGGGGCGCAAAATCGGCTATGAATTTTTTTTGTAGTTTTCAGTACCGTAGTCATATTATTATTATTTTTTTAGTGACAAAATTATTCAAATTAATAAATTACAACAGTATAATTTTATAACAAATTTCAAAATAACTAAGATACTTGATTTAATTATTTTTAATTTCTTTTTTTCGTTTAATATTATTTAATTAATTAAATATAAATGTTACATTTTAGTAGGCCTGCTATGCACAGTATTTTTGTAACAACGATTTCATTGTTCAGAGAATTATCCGCAAATAAGGATGTAAAGTTAGTTTACATTCCACTTATTCTTTCAGTAAGATACAAACAGTTTTTTTATGTAAATCATACCTCTTTTTAATAAACTAATATTTTCAGTAAAAAAATATATAATTTGATACAAATTCCACCACAGAATTGGTATTTTAAAGAAACGAAATTCTCTCTCAAAAAACTTTAAACCTACAACTTTGCACTTTAATTTTGTAAAATTTTCGGCAAATAACCTTCGGAATCCCCGTTTTCGTTGAGGTTATTTCATACTCCCCAAATCCCCCGGCGTGTGGAGGAGGCGCGCAAATGCTAAGCCCCGCCAAGGGCGCGGCCATATCTAGATACGGAAATGAATAAATTTTTCAAAAATTACCAAATAAACTTTGCGATCACACTGTCAATATAAAAATATTTTTATTTAAATTGTTAAAACAACCAAAGCTTAATTTAGAAATAATTTAAAATTAGATATTATCATTTATAGAAGAATTTAATGCCATACACTTTAAATAAATATTTTACTGGTTTGACATAAAATTAGTCACATTTATTTTTTAAACGTTTTTTTTAATCTTTGTTTTTTTTTTGAAAATGTACCTACAAATTTAAATAAACAATTAATGAATATAATATTTTTTTTACTGTACCAAGGATTTTATTTTATTTTTTTGATCCAAGACTGCGTAATTTAAATTTGATCCTTTCCATAAGGATCAAGAAATGTGATGATTAATGATATAAAGATGGTTAAATTGGGGCAAGTTGCGCATTTATGTGACCAACATGCCGTTGTACAAAAAGTTTAATAATTCCGAGTATTTCCGGAGATATCTAAGAAAAATTAAAATTTAGGAAAATCGTTTTTATTTTTAACCTACTTCAAAAAAAAAAAGAATGTTACCCAATTTGACCATATTATTGGATTAATATTCACATATTATAATTTATTAGGGCTTCCAAACAAATATACAAAATTTTATTGGTGTATGGTAAATTATAAAATAAATTATTTAACAAAAACAAGATATAAGATAGGTATAAAACAAATAAGGGGTTTACAATTTTTTTTTTTTGAGGTCGGTGCCAGCATCGTATATAAAACTTAATCGAAATAAAAACAGTGCCTTTACTTAGACCGACTTTAAAACCTACCACGACCTAATACCTACTTTTGATTTTGTTTTGGTTGGATAACCTGGGTATATAAAAAATTTTAAGTTAATTTTTTTTGAAACCGTTTAATTTTTTTCTTTTTAACTATTTTTTTCCTGGCTCCATTTCAAACTTTAAAATAATTTGCTTTTTTACGTTGCCCCTCTTACCCCGGTATTTGATTGTCTGTACTTTAAAAGCTCGTAACCTTATTTATTAAAAAAAAAAAAAAATTAAAAATAAATATCTGCTTAATTGGCCCTAATTCCAAAAGAACGAAGAAGGAACTACTCAGACAAAGTAGGAAAAGACTTCGCATAACAGTAGGGTTGCTAACAGGGCATGATAACCTAAGAGGACACCTACACAAAATAGGCTCATACAATGGGGACCCAAGTTGCAGAATGTGCGACAGGGGGAAAAAACAGCCTACCTTTCCCCCGTCGAATGTAAAATTAAAAAAAAGACAGGCATTTTTTGGGGAACCGGAAAGACCCCGGAATATATCAACCCAACCGGCGGGGGGTTTAGAGATTAGTAGAAGGAACAAAAGAATGGGGGGATTGATATAAAAGTAAGGGGGAACATATAGGCACAAAAAGCCCATGAGGCTCCCTCCTCCGGATTAATCAAGGGCCCCCGGAGGAAGAAGAAGTTTGGCCCGATTCAGCCACTTTATTTTTTTTTTTTTTCTAAAAATTTTAGAAAAGCTTAAAATGCGTTAATTCAACAATAAAAAAAAAATAATATAAAAAGGAAAAATTTTTTTGAAATGTAATTAAAAATAAAATGGCGCTTTTTCTAGCCATAAAATTTTTCTTGTCAAAGGGGGTTTATCTAAGTTTTAAAAATATTTTTTTATAAACAAATTAAAAATAAAGGTTATTTTAAAAAAAAAAAGACAATTAAAAAAAAAATCCAAACCCGAGAAATGCAAAAATAGGGGAAGTATTCAAAATAATTCCCTTTCCCCTTTAATACATTAAGAACTGTGAACTGCCCTAGAAATTGTTTTTTTTGATTTTTTTAAATTGTCTTGCACATTTTTTATTTCTTTTACAGTAGCATATTCTTCTATTTACTTTGTTGCCTTAAAAAACTTATTAAAAAAAAGTAAGTAAAAGGGGGTTGCGGGACCTAATGGTCCCTGTCTACCTATATATCCATTAATAAAATATTTATAACTTGCTCTATATTGCGTGCGGGGCTTTTATGTTAAAATAAAACCCCATAAATTTTGTTGGGGGGAAAGTCGGACAAAATCGGGACGTTGTTTGTAACAAAATTTTTCTTTTTCTAAAAAAAATAGAGTCTTAAATATATAGGATCCGAACACTACATGATTTACTTAACGAAAAACCTATGGAAACGATTAACCTTATTCGAGTCTAAGGTATTTTGAAAAAATTCAAATACCCGGTTTTGTCGGTTTGGGTTGGGTAAAATCGGAACATCATTTAATTAAAAAAAAACTGAAGCCCTCTTTAATGAATAATTTGTGCCCTCAAGAAACAAAAACAAAAGATTTTTAATATTAACAATAATAAACTCCTGAATGCAAAAGTAAACAGAAATAATTATTTTTTATATCGCATGGTAAGAGTAATTAAAAACGCTGGAGTGGCAGACAAATTGTTGGCACGCTAAAAAAACATTATTTCTTAAATATATCAAGTAAGATTAAGTTACCGTTACTATTAGTACGGGCGAAAAAAGGTTTCGTGGTCAATCGAGTTTCTTCCAAGCAACAGGTGTTTCAACGTATTTTATGCTGCTGAATATGTATGAACAAAATGTGGTAAAAAACTGTTATGGACAATTCTACTTTTAAAACGCTATAGCTCGGCACCAAACAAGAAAATAAAGTTTACGCGCACGAATTTAGCTTTTTAAATTTTTTTTAAAAAAATATATTTTATTGTAATTTTCCCAAACAAAAAGCTATTTTTAAATTAAGTATAAGTTACTTTCGATGTTTAATTATTTATTAGTTTTAATTAGTTGACACAGTGTCTACTCCAAATGATAAAATTACTTGAAATAAAATACAATTATTACAATTATACAAAACTTTCATTTTCTGGTTTGCGAGTTATAGCTTTTTCTTAAACAATAAAATTGTCAGCAATAATTAAACACTTTTATTAATAAGCAGGTAAAATATTCGGATTCAGCAGTTCAAAATACGTAAGAAATATCTACTTTCTTGGAAAGACCTCAGTGGGCCACGAAACCCCCCTTTTATATCCTTTCAGAATATTAGCGCGCTCTTCCAAGAAAAAAATTTGTCCCTTGAATTGCAACCATATTTTTACCAATACGTTCGAACTTCTTTATTCGTGATTGGCGTTTAAGAGAGTTTGATACATTACTCTAAATTTATGCTAAATAAAGTTTAATTTTTTTTTTAACAACATTTTTGCATCGTGTTGTAGGTATTTAATTATTATGAAATTTAATAGATCGTACAAATATGGCATAATGCTACAAAGAAACTGGACAAAATGCTTGACAAGCAAGGCTGCTATACCCAAAAAGATTATTCGGATCCTAAAACCTTAGGTAAAAGAACTTTTGTGTGGCAGTTTAATAAAGGCCGTAAAAGCCTAATGTCTTAATCCATGCATTTTTTTTTTTGTTTTGAGGGGCATGATGAAAGAATTTGCATTTAGTTGAGAAATTAAAAATAAATATCTGCTTAATTGGCCCTAATTCCAAAAGAACGAAGAAGGAACTACTCAGACAAAGTAGGAAAAGACTTCGCATAACAGTAGGGTTGCTAACAGGGCATGATAACCTAAGAGGACACCTACACAAAATAGGCTCATACAATGGGGACCCAAGTTGCAGAATGTGCGACGAGGGGGAAGAAACAGCCTACCATTTCCTGTGCGAATGTAAAGCATTGAATCACAAAAGACAGGCATTATTTGGGCAACCGGAAATGAGCCCACAGGAATATATCAACCAACCAGGCTCGGGGTTATAGAGATTAGTAGAAGGAACAAAACGAATGGGAGGATTGATATAAAAGATAATGGGAGATTATATAGGCACAAAAAGCCCATGAGGCTGCGCTGCCTCCGGTAGTTAATCAAGACGGCTCCCAGGGAGGAAGAAGAAGAATTGGCCCTGATTCAGCCACTTTATTTTGTTTTTTTTTTCTAAGAAAATTTCAGTACAAATTTTTACTTAAAATGCGTTAATTCAACAATAAAAAAAGATACATAATATAAAAAGGACAAATCTTAGAAATGTAATTAAAAATAAATATGGCGCTTTTTACTAGCCATGAAATATTTACTTGTCAAAGGGATTGGTCTAGAGTTTTATAAAATATTTTTTTATAAACAAATCAAAACATAAAGGTTATTTTATAATAAAAATGACAATTAAAAAATAAAATCCACAACCGAGAAATGCAAAAATATGCCGCAAGTATTCAAAATAATTACCTTCCTCTTAAGCCGGCTTCCAACGGCGCGAGACTTGGCGAGTCTGGCTTGCAAATTGGCGAGTCACGCGCCGTGGAAATGCAAAGGTTCGCCCGTTCGCCAAGCGGCTTGGCTTTCCCGTCGGTTGTCGGTAAATTTGGCACGAGTCAAAGGATAAACGAGCATCGCAGGCTCCACTTGTCCTAACTTGTGAATCCGTTCCCACACAGAATGCTTGCATTTGCAGTTTTCTCTCAGTGGCGTTGTGTTGTCCACCATCGTTTCTTTCTTTTGTCTTTATTTTTATTTGCTTTTAATTTAATTACTATAAAAGCTGCAGCACAAGTTGCAATACGCTGATTTTGTTCTTGTTGGCGTCTCATCATTTTCCTTAATGCAAACTACTCCACTGTTTTCACCAGAATAACAATCCAGTGGGTGCATCGAGCGCAATTTAGAACTTGGCGAGTGACGTTGCAAGCTGTTCCGCCCGTGGGAATAGCGACGGCTCGTCGACGCCCGGCAAACTGTTTGCCAAACGATGACTCGGCAAGTCCCGCTCCCGCCCCTTGGAAGCCGGCAAAGCCGGCTTCCAACGGCGCGGCTGGCAGTCTGGCTTCAAATTGGCGGTCACGCGCCTGGGATAAAGGTTCGCCCGTTCGCCAAGCGGCTTGGCTTTCCCGTCGGTTGTCGGTAAATTTGGCACGAGTCAAAGGATAAACAAGCATCGCAGGCTCGACTTGTCCTAACTTGTGAATTCGTTCCCACCAAATGGCATTTGCCATTTTCTCAGTGGCGTTGTGTTGTCCACCATCGTTTCTTTTTTTTTCTTTATTTTTATTTGCTTTTAAATACTCACCGCCATTACTATAAAAGCTGCAGCACAAGTTGCAATACGCTGATTTTGTTCTTGTTGGCGTCTCATCATTTTCCTTGATGCAAACTACTCCACTGTTTTCACCAGAATAACAATCCGGGGTGCGTCAGGCAATTTAAACTTGGCGGATTCAAGCTGTTCAACGCGCCGTGGGAATAGCGACGGCTCGTCGTTCCCTTGGCAAACTGTTTCCCAAAAACCATATCGGCAATCACTTCAAGTCCCGCCCCCGGGAACCGGCTTTAGATACAAACGAACTGTGAACTGCCCTAGAAATTGATTTTTTTTAGATGTTTTTAATTGTGCTATGACACATTTTTTATTTCTTTTACAGTAGCATATTCTTGCTCATCATATACTTTGTTGCTCCACAAAAACTTATTCAAAACCGTAAGATCAGAGGGGCTTGCGGGCCACCTAATAGGTCCCTGTCTACCTATACTATCCATCAATAAAATATTTATAAATTGCTCTAGTATTGCGTGCAGGGGCTTTGTCATGTTAAAATCAAAATCCGCCATAATTTGTGTTACTATTAATGCGTATTTCCAAATATATTTACGCTCTTTTCGTACAATTTCTGTCAAATTTAAAGGACGGTTTTTACATACTGTACTCTTTATCCAATATACTTTTGGGCCACAGCTAAAAAATAATATAACATGCATTTCTTTACAGTTTATCTGAAGAAGACCTTAACTTTCCACTTTATCTAATCCGTTATTCTAAACTGTAGAACCTGCCGACTTTTTATTTTCTCCAAACCACCACATTTTTTATTCCCTTTTAAACAAACCTTTGAAATAGAAAGGTAATTAAAAAAAAATTAACCGATTCGAAAAAACTTAAAATTATGAGATAATATTTTCTATATAAGCACTTAATTAACCAAAAAAAAAACAAAATAGGTACGATATTACTAAGGGGCCACAATTTTTTTTGATGTTGGTGCTAGCAAAATAAAAACGATGGCTTTGCCAATATAAAAAAAATTGTAGGCTCCTTAATTAATTCGTCTCTACTTCTAATTTTATTTTTGTTTGTTTATTTAGTGTATATATTATATATTTTTTTTTTATTTCTTAAGCTTTTTTCAAATTAGTTTTTTTAAATTACTTTTTAATAATAAACTCTCTCTTACTTTACACTTAAGACACTTACAGTATCTAATTAGTTTGGCTTTAAATTTTTTCGAATGTCAAAAGATAACAAAAAAACAAAGGGAATAAATATTTAAACTTTTTAAACACTAAAATGATAAACTTCGGTTATCCCATAACGGAAATAAATGGTTAATAAAATATTTTAAAAAGATAAAAAAGACATAAAAAACACGTAAATTTTACGATTACCCAGGGGCAATGCGAGTAAATACCAAGGTATTTACTGGTTAATGGCCTACTTGGAAGCATTACTGACGTTTCCCGATAATAAACGAGTCGCTTCACAAAGTTTCACAAACTTCTTAAAATGGCAAGACCAAACTAAAGTTAGGTAGGCATAAAGATGAAATATTAGCAATATAAAAAACGAGTAGCTCGTTTATTCAAATTACAAAAATTTGGAACACACTAGTAAAGTAAGCATAAATTTTATTTGAATGAAGACAAATCTGTATGAAAAAAAATCTTAAAATGTTTAGTTATTATTTTAGGATTTAAAAGTATGTACACTGAAAAAACAAACAAGAACAAACATCAGCGAACAAACGTTTTTCTTCAGTGTAGACAGTGAAAACGCGATCAAACAATCGTTTGTTTTTGTTCATACATGTTCGAGTAGACGTCAGGTATGTACACACCGAAAAAACAAACAAGAACAAACATCAGCAAACAACCTTTTTCTTCAGTGTAGACGGTGAAAAAGGCGAACAAACGTTTGTTTGTTCTTGTTCACACATGTTCGAGTAGACGTCGGTACATCAAAGAGAATTTTTGTTTTTATGGTCATTCATAACTATTTCAACTAGTCGAACAATACTAAACAAATATTTACTTGCGCTATGTAGATAGAAAAAGCGGACAATAAACAAAGAACACATACAAACAAAGTGAACAAGAACGAATGTTTGTTTTTGTTTGTTTTTTCGGTGTGTACATATCTAAAGAGAAATACATTTTGTTCGTCGTCATCCATAACTTTTCCAACTAGTCAAACAAGGTTGAACAAATATTTGGATGCGCTATGTAGACAAAAAAACGCGAACAATAAACAAAGAAACATACAAACAAGGTAAACAAGAACGAAAAATGTTTTTTCGGTGTGTACATACCTTAAGGTTATTTACATTAAATTTATGAAGACAGGATAATTTGCCTAGTATATTAACCCTATATGCTTAATGGTATATTTTTTTTTAGTTTTAGTTACTAAATTATAAGTATTTTAACCAAAAAGAAAATTTTTGCCCAAAAAAAATAAGTGGTAACTAAAAATTATTTTTTAAATTCAAACAAAAACATATTCTAGCTTATCAGTTTAGCCTATTGTGTTTTCAACCATGTGTTACAATTTGACATTTGCTTTTAAAATGGCGTCAAAAAACATTTTTTAAAATAAGCTTCGGTAGACTATGATTTACAGCTTGAACTACATTAAAGCGTAGTGTGCTGCGATTTCAAAAGAACAAATGGAATAATTAATAAAAGTGTTTAATATGTTAAATGTTAGTAATATTAATAAGGCAAATCAATGGTAATGATGTTAGGATGAATAAATAAAAATATTCTGTTTTTATTCTTTTCCAAAATATTGCATATTGCTTTAGGAGTTTCTTTTGAAATATAAAAATCGAGTCAATGTCTACTGACATTAACCAGACCAAAACAATGTAAAATAAATTATATAAACTGTTCTTTTGATAACACAGCACACTATACTTTAACATGGACCAAGCTGCATATCATGGCCTACTGAAGCTTATTTTTAAAAACGCTGCAATTTTAAACGCAAATCTTGCAATTCGATATATGGTTAAAAAAATAATTTTAATGCGAATCTGACTAAGTGGTTTATATAAAAAATAAGGTTTGGTTACTTTTGGTTAAACTAGACGTCCAAAAATATATTATTTCCAAATCCGGACAGAGGGCAACTATCCGCTATAGAAACCCTATATATATATATATATATATATATATATATATATATATATATATATATATATATATATATATATATATATATATATATGTATATATATATTATATTCAAACAGTTAATATCAAGTTAGTTAGCCGATCATACCAAATTTGATTTATAAATGGGAGTTTAAATCTAATCCAATAAAAAGACACTTTTTTACCTATGGCCTATAGTTCTGCTGCAAAAATTACCGTAATTTTTTTCTCTATTTCTTTAAAAAGCCTTTTTATAATCCATATTTAAATGTTTTTTTTTTTTAATTATTTAATTTAAAAAAAGTCGCTTTTAATTTAAGCAACGTAAAGCTTTCTATATCTAGTACGAGTACGTTAATATTTCTCGTTCTCAAAAGCGGTCACTCCTTTTAATGCTCGGTGTATATTTATAAATCAAATCAATCTTGGAAAATAAAATTATTCGCTTTTCACAGATTAATACTCCGACTGGTGATCTTTCTAATAAGTAAAACGAATTTCAACAAATAAGTCTGTGTTATTAAAGAAATAACAAGAAATAACGGCTGTAAAGAATCTTTAATAGATAAAATTTATTATATTTTAAGTGATTCAGAAAACGAAACATATACGTAGCATACCATGTTTTATCCAACAACTAAGAAATTATAACACACGAGCAGCAGGCTTTATTCAAAAACTGAAAAAACTCACAGGATTTTTTTGGGAATGAGTCCTTTTTAAAGCAGAACTTATAAATTTTTATTTTATAAAGTTTTGCATTGGCGTTTAGTATTTTTGCTACTTTCATTCAACTATTCAAATAAATTTTGACCTTGTTAGATTCAATTGTGCTTAAAGCGGTTTTAAGAGTAAAAAATGAAAGAAATTAATAAAATTATGTATCCCAGGACATTATTACGGAAGCAGAAGAAGCGAAAACGCAGATATTACCATGAAAAATCCCGAGATCGTTATGACAATAATTGCAAAGTTTTTAAAAAATAAATGGATTCAAGAAATATAAAAAAATTGATAAAAACGTTTTGCTGGCTTATTATTTACGTTTACAGAAAAAAATTGCTTTATCGTCTTTATGGAGTAAATAGTCCATGCTTCCGTCCAAAACAAAAATAAAATTGCTGAAGAAATTCAGGGGACCACACCATGGACTCAACCTCAACTTCCAATGGAAACATAAACAGTTTGCCAATATCCAGTTTATCCAAAAAAAATCCTTTTTATTAGATCCTAATGCTAGTAGTATATAAGTATAATGCAATTTTCCTTATTTAACCTCATCTAAGTTTATGCCTTTAATTTGGTTGTTCTACAACTGTACGAGGATCTACAAATTTATTTAATTTCATCTCTTAGGCTTTACTAGAAATTATTTTTTGGAAAGTAGCCTTTGTGGCCCCTTTATTTGTATATTAAAATTTAACATAACCTTAACTTTTAATTGTTTCTAAATATCTTGAAGGATCCTAAATCTTCTTTTTGAACCCAGAATTTGCTTTGTGTTGTAATCTTTATCCGTTGTGTTGTATTAGTGCAAGTGTTATGGATAAATAAATGTACATAATTGTGTGGTACAAAATTAAATTTGGAGACCAAGGGCTATTTATCACAGGTAAACATTAATTTTTTTCGTATACTTAATACTTGAGGGATACACCGGCTCTGTTGTAACTAAAATAGTTTATGACCTACTTAAAATATAAAATCTTAGCTGCAAAACCAGGCTTTTAAATAACTTGTTAAGAAAAACAGCTTTTATTTCTTAAAAGGAAAGGTAGTACCAAATAAACATGCACAGGGTGACTACTCAGAGAGTTCAAAAGAGGAAACACTCATTTGTAGACATATTAAAAATTTATTGGAACAATAATTGCCTGCACTAAAACTACTTTGGTATAACTTCCCTCTTTTGGTGGTGACACGCCATTATTTTGACATATTCACGCACTGCGCTTGCGTTATTTGTCGCTTACTAGAAAAACGGCTTTGGCCTTTTCTTTACTTCTTTCAATTTATATGTTTTATTTTTTTGTTCAAAATGGTCGCGTATTCTATCTCTCTTAAATTTTCTTAATTTTGTCTGTAGTGTACTGTCCGGTATTGTTAGAATAATTACTCTTTGTTGATATCTTTAATACTTAGTTTCGGTTAAACATACCAAGGTTTCTCGTTAAATGCATGATTATAAAGAAAGCAAAAATAATCATTAAACATTTGTTGGTATGGTATTTATTTTTTTAGGTGAATGATTACAAAGGACAGGGGTCAAATGCTGTTTTGAATAATTAGAATGATAAATAAACGAACACCCACTAAGATAGTCTTTGTAGAACAAGAAAAAATGTTAAGCTCTGCAAAATTTAGAAAATTATTTAAAAAAGAAACAAAGTCTTTTTCGTTACCGTGCCCATAAAGAAGAAATAAAATATTTTGTTTGTTTGCTTGGAACTCAATGCACTAAAATGTATCATATTGAACACTAAAATATCACAACTATGATATGAAAACTGCTCGACTAGCATTACACCAATTAGCAGTTTTCTGTTTTTACTTTCTTTAAGCTTTATTTGTTAGGCATATATTTCTTAAACTTTTTTTTTTAATTTCTACTTTTTTATAAAAAATCTTAGACTTTCCTGATTTGATAACGTACGAATAGTCATAGAAAACTATAATAAGGGAGTATAAATTCCTTTGCGATATGTCAAAACGTTTTAATTTTAGCTTCTGTCAAAGAATGGCAAGGAGACAGTGACACTGTTCAGGTCTTAAAATATACTCATCTTCGCAAAAGACGGCCTTTACAAGCTTGCCAACCACTTATTTTATTTGGACAATCTTTTTTTTCTTTTTTGAATTGTAGATTAAATTCTTTGCAACGATGATGTATGACATATATCTATTTAAAAAGAAGATCATCATAATCAAATGAGCGATTCGCGAAGAAGCCAAAAGTTGGGTCAATATGTAGTGGCCCGCTTTTTGTGGAGCAGAGTGTATGTTAAGAACCAAGAAAGAGTTAGATTGGAAATTTATTAAAAATTCCTTATACAGGGTTCCCATAAACTTTTTTCCTAAGACCCTCCCCTACGGAGATACAGGTACATAAGCCCCTGGAAATCGTTGTTGTTTAAGTTTACGAGAAAAAAATATTATGTCTGATATTTTTTACATTATACAGGGTGCTTTCAAATTGTAAGTCAATATTTAAGAAGGCAATTTTTGAGTTTATTTTAAAAGGAAACTTAATATTAACGTATGTTCTAAACGTCTTAACAGGTGGTTAAAGTTTTTTTTTTGGCCTTGCAAACGAGTGCTTTAGCCACGGAAATACTTTTATACTGACAATAGGATATATTGACAGATATTTAGATAATTATTTAGATAATTACATAAATATAAGAATATTTCGGTGTCACTACTTTGGAGAATTTCAGGTAGCCATAATGGCAAGAAAAATTGTTTTTGTATGAGAAAATGTATTAGGTTATTGGTGTGATTATTGTTTATTTCACAGTTATAAAAAATATGATTTAAGTCGCCGTATTCATTACACACACATAAAGGTGTTTCTTTTAGCTCTATTTTGTGCAAATGGTTAGGAAAGCAGCCATAATTAAGCTTTAAACGGCTTATCACATTCGTAATTCTTCGAGGTATGCCAGTGGGTGGATGGAATTGTTGAAAGGATTTTATAATAAAAGGTATTTGTTTCCGATCCATACTTTTGCTACTCTTGATTTCACTTGTTTTAATATTTTGTTTTATTAGTGGTAAGAAATCCTGTATGATTATTGTATTATTATATTCATTTGAGCTTGATGTTTTTGCTAATTTATCAACGGCTTCGTTCCCGGTTATCCCGGAATGCGACTTTGACCACAAAAAATATTATTATGTGATTGGTGAATAATATAAAATATTTTATTGATAAAACAGTGTGGGTAAATACTTTGATCCATTGAAAATTTTTAAAGTTTAGTAAGACTGATTGAGAGTCAGTACAAAGTGCTCCTACTTCTGCAGTAAAATACTAGGATTACTGTTTAAATTAAAACAGTAGCTTTGTTTTAATTGTGGACAATAGAATGCCCCGCTAAGCTTATTACTTTGTTAAGAACCGTCTGTGTAAATAACCAGACCTTTCTTGGAGTACTTGGATAAGTATTCATTAAATTGTAGATTTGTTGATATGTTTTCAGCAGAGTAATTGGGAATATTTACATTTGGACACAACAGCATAGCTTCGTAACTATTATCCTATATTATTGTTGAGTGGTCTTGAGTCATAGTATCTAAAATATTGTATTGTAAGAAAAATGTGGTACACTAAAAAATGCTTCTTGATACATAGTACATGTATGCCAAATTTCATTAAAATATCTAATGTGGTATTACAGATATTAATAAAAAATTATTTATTTTTAAAAATTTTACCACCCTGTATCTCAAAAGTTAAGAGGTTTAGGACATACGTCTATATGAAGTTTTCTTCTTAAAATAAACCCAAAAATTATCTTCTTAAATATTGACGTACAATTAGAAAACACCCTGTATAATGTAAAAAAATTACCAAACATGATATTTTATTTCTCGTAAACAGTTGATTATATCGATGTCAATCGATATAATCAACTGTTACTTTTTTAGTTTAAGGTTAAAGCTATGCAAAAATAATAATATTTAGCCTTTATCATACAGGATTTTAAAAAATTGCTATTATTGTGTCGAAGCTAGTCCGTCCCTGGCAAACTAAATAATTCAAATATGATTTAATCATTTTAAAAAGACTTATCTAGTAACCATCATATTAAAAAAATATTAAATTACGCCTAGGGGAAGCTCGTAGGAAAAAAGTTTATGGGAACTTGTCATAATATTTTTGGGTTTCCTATTAGATTCCGATGAATATTGAAATAAATGGTTATATGTATGTGTGTATATATTACACAGTGCTTTCATTTCATAACCACCATAAATATCTTTTTTTTTTATTGGTCCCTATTTTGCTTAATAAAACCACGCCTGAGCGTGTTTCAAACACGCGCGTTTTTAAAAGGTAAAGTTCAAGATGACATTGCCAACCTTTAACCTCGAATTTTGGCACGTCAGGCATTTTAAAGAAAAAAATAATCTGACATAAGTAATTTATAATAATAAATAAAACATTTATATAACAAATGTTATAAAAGCAATAAAAAAAAATAACGTAAAGTATTCGTGGATAACTGGTCTTTAAAACTGCTCTATTTCGAGGACTCCGGTTACGCCGTCGTGCTCGAATAATCGCGCGTGTTTTAAAGACCTTAATATCTACTTATACTTTAATATACTATTCTAAAAAAACAACAAATAGAAACACATCGGTTTAAATATACAAAGAAGCATTTAATTTCATATTTAATAAAGTTTTGGCAATCACCTCCCCAACTCTAGCTAACCTCACTTTAATTTATCAAGGGGCAACCCCCATAGTGTGACACATCATTGCAAACGGCATACATGTGGTATCTGATACAACAAAACTACAAAACACAGCAATAACACAAGTTTTCGGGACGTTTAGGAATCAGTTAAATATTTTTATTAGGATTGTCATATCGACATCGTTAGTTTAAAATTAAGAATCGTGATGTTGAAAAGGTGTATGCAGCCAAAAGAACCGAAATAATGTTTCGTTATGGGGCTAAAGATCGATGAAATTGGTGTGTAAGTTTGGAAGAAACTGGATCTGTATGAAACACGATAAATACAGTGGAAAGGGTTTTAGACTAATCCTACTAGCTTAAGAGACTAGGAAAGTGCGCAATCTATCTAACGTAGTTTATTTTTCTAAGCTGACCAATATTTCTACCGGTTCCATGTACAAAGTATTGGAAAAAGTAAATTTGTTCCATAGAAGATTAGAATTTTACATGAACTTAGCGATTACGATAAAAGAATAATTTTTAAAACCAATATGCTACTGAATTTTTTTCTCAAGTTAACAGGCACAACCCTAGATATTGGGATAATAATAATCTTTACCTATTTCAGAAAGGTCATACTTAATTTTCCGGAAAAAATAACATATGGGCGGTTGTCTATGGTAATGAAATTTTCTGGCTATTCTTCTTCTAAGATCATTTAATAGACCATCAGGCCACCGAAAAAAGGACCAATCGTACCCAGTATGCTATGGAACTCAGTTAAGATAAAGCTGTCCCTCTCTATGCTTTAGCAGTTTGAGAGTGGCTCAATGAACAGTTTGCAGCAAATGGATTGGCAGACGAGGTGCAATGGAATGGCCTGCATGGTCTTCTTAGATTTTTCCTGTGTGGTTATTTAAAAACTAAAGTGTATAGACCTTTATCTGCAAATATTTAATAACCTAAAGATAGAAATTCACTGGAATGCAAAGGTATTCCCATAAAAACTTACTCCAAGGATTTTGGTTTTAATAAAAAATTTGCACGAAATACAAAAGTTTCTTTATTTCCAATAAATATACTTGGTTTAACTTATTAACCTTTTTTGTATCACTTCCGGTTTGATCCAAAATAACTAGTATTTTTAAATCTTAATTGGAATCTCTGATATACCGGGTGACATATCGGACATGTAATAGCCTATAATTTTTTTATGTATTAGAATTAATTTTTGAAATTTGGGTGATGCATCTGTCATAAGGACGCGTTTTTAATGACTTAATAAAACTAATTTAGTTACTTCCGTTTTAAATTATATAATTTATTAGAAATAGTATGAAGGACTGACTTTTTATTTAAAATGCAAAATTTTACATATCCACATTGGTTTGCAAATAAGTAGATTATAAGTATCAATAACACGCCAAGTAGGCTTTGAATTATCCTAGCGTATTGACACAGCCCTACTTCACTACAAGCCGTGAACAACCACTTGGCAACGCCGCAACCGGCAAGAGATTCAGATCGGTTTCCCTCGAGCGCGATGAGCGTAATCCGGGTATCGAGGCGCGTATTTTTAAATTCATTTAAGGCTCAATTCAAAGATCGCGTAAATAGTATTGATATTTCCATTAAAATAATTAAATCAGTATAATAATTGAAAAAATAAATATATTTATATAATATTTAAACTTTAAAACAAATTAATTTATGTGCATAGGTCAAGGCATAAGAACATGATGCTGTTGTAAAAGGAAACAAGTGTAATTTAACATTTAGTTAGTAATTGTACTTAGTTTTAGTTTTGTTTATTTATTTATTAAATGTGTCTAGTTTCCTTTTTTGTTTTTTGACTCAGCCTTTTCCGATTTTTCTGTGGCATTTTTGTTATTTCTTTTTTAACATAATTATTTAAAAGAATGTTTGAAAATATAGAGCACATCATAATGAACATATTTTTGTTCTCGTTACCACAAATACATTGCGAGCATAAATCATTAAAGCCTTCATGTTGTCTAGTGCTTAAATTAGTTAGATCACACAGGATAGCTTTTTGATTTTCCATTTTTAGGAAGTCACTCTCAGTATCAGGGTCATTAACAATTTTCTCAAAAATCGCGCACATGTGGAACAGAACGTCTTTAACAACTTCTGTAGGAACCTTTAAACCGCCACGTTGTAGACAATCAAAGTATTCGTCGTCAATTAGGTTTCCCTTACTTTCAACAAGAAAAGAAACACAGATGTTACAATTATTACATTTTTTTACAATTTTGTGGGCAGCATAACAGGCTATATAAATTTGTACCGATTTGTCAATTTCATATTCATTTAGGTATTCAGTTTCAGGTAAAAACAAAAATTTTTCAGTGTAATTATTTTGAGGTATTGTCCAATCAAGATCATTTTCCTGGATACAGCTGTCTCCCTGTTTTTTAATCTCAGCTAAAGAGAAATTACAATCAGCAGCGCTTCTAAATATATGTTTGAGTCTAATTTTTTTCTCAGCATTTAAAATATCATCAAAGCTAACATTGTAATTACAACCTCCGAGAAGTCTGTATTTACCAAATCTTTTTTCTAACTTTTCAGTAGTAAATTTACCTGGTAAAATATAGGACAAATCAAATTTTGAAAATGAATAGTCAATTATTTCTAGTAAAACAGAGGTACTATGGCAAAGTGCAGAATAGGTGTCGTTTGTAAGGCGATCATTATTGTTTTCAAGTTTATGCCAAGCTTTCAGCAGGACTTTTTCGGGAAACAGGGACTGTTTTTGAGAAGTAATGTGGTAAATTTGGAAAAATACTAGGCACTGCATTTAACTTTAGTCTAGTTTTGGTAGGTACCTTTTGCATTGACCCATCTGGCAAGCGATAATCATCCTCTCTAATAATGTCACTTTCTACAAAATGCTTAGCGCAAACCACAGAATATTTTGAGGGTGACCATGACTGTCTAGGAATATTCCTAAGCCAATGGGCTTTAAGGTTTTCGTCCTTTGGAAAGGTGAAAACAGATACAGCTGGTTCTCCTGCATCAAGAGAAGTTTTATAATTGGATTTGCACCCAGGCAGCCAGGCACACAACAAGGACTTGGCATGGTAAATTAATTAAATTGAGAAAATACCGAGATTACCAGGAAAATAATAATAATAACAGTAACTAAATAGTATCTAATAAGCAGGCACCAAGTACCTATGCAACGCAATAACAAAAATCAAAAACGAACGACAAAATTCCAAAATGTATACCTACGTACTTACGGTAATTTCCAATGCTAATATTTGTTACTGTTGTTAATAAATAACTAAAAAAATACCTTCAAAATTAAAGCCAAACACGAATCATTAAAATACACTTTCAATTTTAATTATTTTTTAAAAAGCACCACCACAAAATGTCAAGTTCATTTGCCGCCATTTACTTTAAGTACTTTATAACACCGGCACTTTTCACCCGCAGATATTCTTGTTTTTACGCAATGTCTGCGGAAAAAAACTGCACCGGTCACTCACAAATTTCACACAGTAAGACCTTTTACAGGTTTAGTCTTTATCTTAACAATATTTTCTTTCAAAAAAGTTGATTTATTCACAATAACACAACAGAGAAACAGGTCATTCAACGTAAATCATATGACTAAACAGCTGAGCAAACGTGTGTCGCTAGATCTGAAGGCATAGTTGCCAGATTTCCTTGTTCACGGCTTGTTAAAGTGAAGTAGGGCTGTGGTATTGATTTGTACTAAAAATCCATCTTTTGGTGAACGATGGAGGGGTATTATTTTACACAGCCTACTTGGCGCATTATTGTTGTACATATATTTATACATATTAATATTTGCGTGTTTAATAAAAATTCGGTTCTTCATATGGTGCATACAGACTGGGCCAACGAACGCCAACGAATGGGTTCGTTCGAAGAAGTTTTGTTCAGTTTGGACGGTCCAGCCAAGGTCAACAAATGTTCGTTGGTGTTCGCTTGCAACCCGTAGAGTGTCGGTAACATCAAAAGAAAAAGAGGGAATCGGCGAATGCCGTGTGGACGGTTCAGCCAACGAACGAACGAGCTATAAAAGAAAGCGTTAAGTTTAAATCTCCGGTGCAGTCAATGCACGTGTTTTTTTTGGAATTAAAATTTTATTTTCCAAATATGAATGAAGAAAAAGTGTGGTCCAATGACGACCTATTATTTGATTTATATAGAGAAAAGCCATGTCTCTGGAATCGCGCATCCATTTTTGCGGTTTCGTGTCCAACGAACGTTTGCTCAGACAGCGAATGCAATATGGACGGTTTTTCGAAGGCCAACGAACATTCGGTATCCATCGCCGAAACTCATTCGTTGGCGTTCGTTGGCCCGGTCTCTACGCACCTATAGTAGTTTTACAAATTTATATAAAATAGTAAATGTTTGATCTAAAGTCACGTTAAATAAAAAAAGTTTTCTGTTTGGATTTTCAGATATTAGGCGTTAAAAAAATACATTTCTAAAATTTTAAAAATTAACCTTTATTTCTAACTCTCATGAATTAAATAAAAATTTACTAAATCACAAATATTTTTACCCTTATTTTTCATATTTTAACACCCTTTACATGCTGATAATTTGTTATTTTCACATCAAGGCCACCTAAAATTTAAGGAAAAAAATCGATTTTGGCAGCCATTTTAAAATCAAATGGCAAGTGTGACACATGGTTAAAAATAGAATATTAAGGCGGATCAAGTATAGTTGGATCATTTTTAATTTTTTTTTTTTATTATTATTTTGGGACAGTCCTTGAAGACTGATGCCTAAGTACTAACGTACCGTGGGTGTCTTCAGTGTGGTGAGAGGGAGTTTGTTCACACGGGACTTAAATTTTTGGAGATAGGGAGGAGAAGAAAAAACTTCTGCGGGCAGCAGGTTCCATAGTCTTGACACTCTAGGGATAAAGGAAAGAAGAAAACGGGAAGTTCGGGGCCTTTCCAACTGAACCGTAAAAGGATGCATAAAAGTTGCACTACGTGTTGCTCTGTTGGGAGCTGCCAGAGAAGGAATTATACTGGCCAATTCCTCTGAGCAGAAGCCGTGAAAATACCTATAGAAGAGCGACAGATCCCCTACAGCTCGACGATGGGCAAGAAGAGGAGGCCTTTCAGTGAGCGTTGGATCATTAATAAGACGAACGGCTCTTTTTTAAATGGAGTCCAGAATGCTAAGTGTTGTAGGGGACGCCATTCGCCAGACATGAGAACAATATTCTAAAGAGGGTGTTCTAAGAAGTTTTTTTTCAAATAAAACTATAGTAGCTTGTCGCATGTCTAGTTTTACAAGAGCAGAAATTAATTATGCTATTGTAAAATGATATTAATATTATTTTAAAATCTGTTTATTTTTGGTAATGGAAGAAGATTACTATTTTTAGATATCATATCCTAATAAAATAGGAAAAAATATGGCAGTAGTTCCATTTTAAACTAAAAAGTAACCAATAATTTTATTACTAGTACAATAAAAAAAGCTATTAACTTTAAGTTAAAATGCTAAAAGACGCGGGTCCTGGGTGCCAATTTCGCTGCAAGTGGAGACTACCTACAGGGTAACAAAAAACACCCTATCTGTTTTTTTTAACGAAAATCTTAAAAAATACTTATAAAAATACCTTTTAGGCATCTAAAAAATACTCCTAAGATATTTTTTTGGGTCCCTGATTTCGAATTTGGGAGTCCTGAAATACATAAATTCCTGGAAAATCCCTAAAAGGGCCAAAAACACTTTTTTTAGAGGTTTTTTAAGAATAATCTTATGAAAACGTTATGGAATTCATTTAATATTAATAAAAAAAATTGTATTTTTATGACATTATATTAACTTAAGCCTAAATTAAATTTAAGGGTTATTTATTGGGGGCGAAACGACCCCCAATCATCCCTAAAATATCGTACAATTAAAAAAATGCAAACAAAAGAATGTTGTGCCTTTTACATTAAATTTTAGATAAATGGCAATTTCACGACCAAAAAAAATATTTCCCTCCCCTAAGGGATTATAAGAAAATATCCAATCCGAATTAAAATATATATATATATATATATATATATATATATATATATATATATATATATATATATATATATATATATATATATATATATAATATATATATATATATATATATATATATATATATATATATATATATATATATATATATATTATATATATATATATATATATATATATATATATATATATATATATATATATATATATATATATATATATATATATATATATATATAATTATATATATATATATATATATATATATATATTATTTTTTTTTTTTTTTGTTTCGATTTTGTTGGGTTTAGGTTCACCATATTAAACAACAAGTTAGTTAAATGACGTTTCGACCCCAGTTTGGGTCATTTTCAAATTTTTTATTCATTCTAAAAATCACATAAAAATATATAAAATTGACTTTATACATAAATTACATACAAAGCACTTAACAAATATTGGTTACATTTTAAAAAACAATAACAATCTAAAATTAATAAAATTGAATAAAAACCGATGGATGCAATTATAAACATTAATATCACAGATTTTGGTACGTACTTTGAATATCAGATGTTCGTTTAAGAATGTGGGGTTTTATTTTGTATTAACGATGGATGGCATTTTTTATACTTAGGATATTTTTTTATCAAATTCTTTACTTTATTATATTATCAAATTTTGAAATATTAAGAGGAGGATATTAGGAAATTTATTTAAGAGGATATACTATACGGGATTATAAATTATTTAATCAAGTTTGTGTAAATATGGCTGAGTCCTGCAATGTCAGTCCTATTATTTATTGCATTGTTACATTTTTTAATTTCGATCATCTCTTTGATTTGTAATTTGTAATAGTTTTGGTCTTTATCAATTATTTTCGTTTCGTTATATTTAAAATCGTGTTTTTGTTCTATTATATGTTTATTTAGTGCTGTTTGTGCATTCTTCGTATATTTATGTCCGTTTAATCTGTTTTTGAATAGCTGACTAGTCATTCCAATATACTGGGCAGGACAGGTTTCACACGCGATGGAATACACGACGTTTGACTGACGCATTATCGGTGTTGAGCTTTTTAATTTAGTGAAGAGAGAATTAATAGTGTTTTGTGTTTTATGGCAAATTACTATGTTATGTTTGTTAAGAATACTATTAAGTTTTTCTTATATATATATATATATATATATATATATATATATATATATATATATATATATATATATATATATATATATATATATATATATATATATATATTTATTTGTCTGTCCACGTGATTCTGAAGTTATGGCTTGAGCTAAAATCATGAAACTTGGCACAGTGGTAGTCTTTAGCAGTGGCTAGAACTTAACGAAGCCCGTTTTTTGAATTTCACCCCCGAGACAAAAATAGGAGCAAAAAAGTGTTTTTTTACTGTTAGCCGTAAGGAAGGCGTCTTACGGACACAGAGGCTACTTAATATTGTCTCTGGCATGGCGGAGACAAGCTTCTCATCTAGTGTTCAAATAATTTCTTTAGTATATTTCTTTATTATGCCAAAAAAATTGCTTACAAAAAAGTATTACCAAATGTTTTCACCCTTTTGACAAGAAAAGCTACCCCTAAAACGTGATAAAAGAAAAAGTGCGCAAAGAAATTTAATTTCTTACATTTTGCCTTAAATTTTAAGTGCAAATCCATTTTTATATTAAAAAAAAACATCCTATTAACAAATAAAATGAATCCGTAAATCTGTCTTCGGGGTTAAAAAAATATCTATGTTTATGTTAGTTTACAATAATTACTTTTAAGTTTTTTTTTACTTTTTACTTTATTTTTTAAATAAAAAGCCATTTAAAGGAGTGCGAGGGTTCTTATAATTCCTTAGGGAGGGGAAATATTTTCTTTTGGTCGTAAAATGGCTATTTATTAAAGATGTTGGGCAAAAAGCAAAACATATTTTTGTTTGGTCTTTTAGGGGTTACACCAGGGTTCAAGGTTCGGACCCCGATATTCGGATTCAGCGACCTAAAAAACGTACCCTGAAAGTATTTTCTAGGTGCCCAAAGAGCATAAGTTTTTTTATAAGATTTTTGTTAAAAACCACAAAAGTAAAGTTTTTTTGCATTCCAAAAATCGGAATCAGCGATCCAAAAACGTACC
The DNA here is from genome assembly GCA_019359885.1 of Listronotus oregonensis. Lineage (NCBI taxonomy): Eukaryota > Metazoa > Arthropoda > Insecta > Coleoptera > Curculionidae > Listronotus > Listronotus oregonensis. Next base: position 59,039 of record JAHBCN010003912.1, read on the forward strand.
CTGTAGGCAGTTCCCATTTGCAGAGAAATTGTGCATCCACGACCCGCGTTTTGAATGGACTATATGTGTGTAGCATTTGTTTTATTTTGGTAGTAGTTATCTTATCTCTTATTATGTAATGTCCAAGTTTTCTTTACTTTCTGACCAATTCCTATTACCTTCTTATTAAAATAATATATATATATAGTGGGTTAAATTATTTTTACAGTAAAATATATTTTTGGCCCAACTAATATAGTTTATTATAGTAATATATTATTAATCACAATAACAGTTTTTACGCGCATGCTTTAAAAGCCCATTATTATATGACTTTTGCTTTTTTCCTGGAAAAGAAATCGGTGACATTTGTGTATAAAAAATCTAACTATTTATATTTTTAAACCACTTACCTAGTTTAAAATTTCTTATTAGTTTAAAAAATGCGTTAAAATAATAACTTTATAACCGATTACAATACCGAAACGCGATCAAACTAAACTACTTTGCATGTAAAGCATGCTTGGTTAAAGATTATCTTTTCTTTTATCAATGACCCTTGTTCATTTAAGTAAACAAACTAATGAATAATATTTATGTAATTTTTTTCTGCAAGAAATATGTCTATTGCAAGGATTGTCCAACTAATTACTTTATTAAAAATTTAATTAGCAAATTAACAGAAAAAAGAATCAAAATAATATTTTCTTGTTACTTGGATACCTACGTAAGCAACCTTGGAAAACTGGATTTGATCGTCTTTGGTTGTTTACGGCTTTTCCGAACGGGATAAAAATCCTATTTGTGTTAATACTTTTTTTTATGGAACGAGAATGGCTTACAGCATATTATGTTTTAAATCAGTATACATGAATAAGGCTTTTGTAAAATGAGATTAGATTAGTAATATTTTAATAATTATTTTTGTTATAAGTATATATAGGCCAGTCAATAAACTAAAAAAAGGGGCAAAAGCTCTGGATTTTACCAAACAGCACCGATTTGCATGGAAATTTTTTTAATCAAAAATAAGTTCGGAAATGAATAGATTGACTAATCCTAATCAACCTTTGTTCTATAAAGTTTTTTTTCGAAAGGCATTACTTTTCGAGTTATTCGCAATTTAAAATGTTAATTTTTCAACAAAAAAAAACACGTTTTTAGACTGTTTTTCGCAAATAACTCGAAAAGTAATCATTTTATCAAAACAATCATTCTTACCAAAAATGTAGCTTGCAAAACAACAACAAAAATGGTGGGCTTTTGATGTCCATAGACCCAATCCAAATGAAGTTATAGCCTTAGTTGGTTCTTATTCGTCAAATGCCAACATTAAAAGTTTCAACGTAATATAACCAAAAAACGATGCATTTTTCGGGGAAAGCTTATAAAACATTTTTTGAAGACCTTAAAAAAACTTTTATTTTTATATAAGTCTCTAGCACTAAAATTAGGCGAGTTTTGGCCTAGAAAAAGTTGATCTCTAGTTTTTTTGTGAAAAAAATATAAAAATCACCCCCTAATTACCACCCCAATTAAAAATAATCTTTGTGACTTTACAATCTACTTTATTTATGTGTTTAAAATATGCTCAGGAAATTTGACCGGTTTAAAGTGCATATTTTTGAAAAAAATTGAGCTTAAAGTGAAAGAGGCATTTTTGTAATTTTGAAAAAAATTACCTTTTCTTTAAAATAACCTAAAAACTCTTAATGATACGTAAACAAAAAAAAATTTTTGCTAAAGGAAAACCTACAATTTTGTTTTCTAAAAATTTTACGTATCATTAAGGGTTTTAAAAGTTATTTTGAAGAAAATTATTTTCAAAATTAAAAATCCTCTTTCTTTAAGTTATTTTTTTCAAATATGCATTTTAATTTTTAAAACTTCCTAAGCATATTAAAAATACATAAGTAAAATAAATTGTAAGTGAAAAAAAATTTTTTTCCCATTGTGTAATTAGGGGGGTTTTAAAATTTTTTTTCATGCAAAAAAATTTATTTTGGCCATAACTCCGAAATTTAAGTGCTAAGTTTTTTATGGAAAACAAAAAAAAGGGTTTTTTAAGTTCTTAAAAAAAGTTTTATGAGTTTTTTTCAGTACCCTTTTGGTTATATTATTATTGTTGGCATATGGCGAATAAAAAAAAAACCAACAGGCCATACTTCGTTTATATTGGGTCTATGACATCATAACCCACCATTCTTGTATAACTACTTGTTTGGTTACAATGATATTTTCGATTTTACTTTTTAAGTTATTTGCGAAAAACCTCTGAAAACTGTTTTGGTAAAAAAATTGACATTATCAATTGCGAATAACTGAAAAAGTAATGCCTTTCGGAAAAAACTTTAGGGAACAAAAGTTGCTTAGAATTAGTTAATCTATTAATTTATAAACTTATCTTTGATTAAAAAAATTAATCTGGAAGAAAACTGGTCATTGACTGGCCTAATAACGCATGGTTTATTGGGCTGAGTGAGTTATGGAGCGAGACTACAAAGTTACGAGACCAATAAAGCCATATTTATGTCAGACAAGCACCGGCGTAGCTAGAATTTTAATTTTTTTATCTAAAAAGTGAGACATAGGACCCATACCAAATATATACCAGCTGCTATTGGCCCTAAGGAAAGCATTTTGGTAAAGAAAATTTTTGATTTATTTACGCCCTCCCCCCTCTTCTTCTTCTTCCTGGAAGCGGTTTTGATTCACTACCGGAGGCAGCGCAGCCCCCAAGTAAAATCTAAGATTTAAAAGCAAATCCTCTATTTGTATTTTTTTGTGAATTTGATTAAACTTTATTGTCAAATTCCAAATTACGTAAAAATATTTATGTCTTTCTTAAAGTACGAGGCATCTGAAATATTTGCATAAGAAAATAGTTGAGTGAGAAAAAATTAACTGGCTTTGGTTTTTAGAAAACCATCGATAATTTTGCGAAACTTCAGATTTGACCATAAAATTTAAGAAAAAAATACAAATTAAGGATTTATTTTTAAAATTAAGATTTTCTCTGGAAGGGGGGGAGGAAAAAAAATAACTTTTTGTCGCAAATTCTAAAATGAAAATTTTCTTTACCAATTAAAAATCCTAGTACGCCAGTGCATACAAGATTTTATGTATTATTGCATTATAAAAGGCTTCCTGATAACCTTTAAAGTTTTGTTCTGTTACATTTTAAAGCCCTGTATACAAGACCTGCTGTATTCAGTGTGAAGGACTGGCATCAATAATACTGCAATCAAAATTTATAATGAAAATGTTTATAGCCACATCAAAAGAGTCTAATTGCGTTGGAAATATCAATACCTACTTTTTAAAATAATAATAATAAGGTATAATAATTTTAGTGTTATGTTGTGTATGTAAATAATAAAGATGTAAACAAGTTAGAAACGTAGTTTTCTATATAATAAACAAGTATAAAATAAAGACATAAAATACGCTTAATTGTATATAAACAACTATTTATAATGTTATCTTACACCAGGTTTAGGGCTTGTAACTCCGTCCAGAGAAACGGTTAAAAAAAAACGATCAAATTTATTGTCTGGTAACCAATTGATTTTAAATTTGCCGTTTTTACGTAGCCATGACACTTTAAATTAAAATTTGAAATATTTAAAACAAAATTAAAAATATATATATATATATATATATATATATATATATATATATATATATATATATATATATATATATATATATATATATATATATATATATATATATATATATATATATATATATGTCAATTCGCTGGCACATTGATTCGAAAAATTTTATTCTTCTATCATAATCGTCTTCGTTGAGTTCATGAGATTTTGTATTTTGTATGGAAAAACTTATTTTTTTTCAAATTTTTGCACGGAACCCGTAGAAATATTGGTCAGCTTAAAAACTTTTAATAGACAACGCCCGGATCTATTGCGAATTGTCCTAGTCCCCAACCTGGCGTGCTTCGTCTAAAACCCTTTCATTAGTACTTTTCTTGTTGCATACAGATCCAGTTTCTTCAAACTTACGCACCAATTCCATTACATATTTATGCCCCACGTTTTTATTTTGATGCCTCTCATTGAATACCCTGGCGGTTCGCGCTTCGATCTTCACCCCCATATAGGCAAATTATTTCTATTCTCTTTTAGAGTATACACCATTTAAAATCAAGACTTAATTTTAAACTAACGATGTCAAAAGACAATCCTAACAGAAAATATTTAACTGGTTCCTAAACGTCTTAAAAACTTGTGCTATTGCAGTGTTTTGCTGTAGGTAACACAAAAATTTTTGGAATGAATGCACACTAAAATAGTCTGTGAGGAATTTCAAAACGTTGTCTCGCCAATAACGGCGCACATTTTGAGCATTTGATAAAATAAATTATTTTAACACGATAAACTAATTAACACACATTTTTACTTCTAAGTCGCTTCTACGTCCATCGATTTAAAGTTTCTTAGTACTGTTGGATAGCAAATTTCATCCCGCAAATGATGTGTCACACTAGGGGGGTTGCCATTTGACATATCAAAGTGAGGTTAACTGGAGGTTGGGGGCGACCGATAAAATTTAAAAATACAAAATTTAAAACTTCCCCTGTATATCTAAATCGACGTGTCCTTTGTTTTTGGTGAGTGTTTTTTTAAGATTTTTAAAGGGGTTTCTTTTTCTTTGAATAAAATTTATATATATATATATATATATATATATATATATATATATATATATATATATATATATATATATATATATATATATATATATATATATATATATATATATATATATATATATATATAAATATATATATATATATATATATATATATATATATATATATATATATATATATTATATATATATATATATATATATATATATATATATATATATATATATATATAAGAAAAAGGAAGCAATGATCCAGAGACTAATAAAATTTAAATTATTTTTTTAGAAATAATAATTATTTTCTACCCCTTGTTTTATACTTTTGTTGCAAGTTGCAAGGTAATAGCATAAAAGAATGACAGGTTTCAGTAAGACCATCAAGGATTTTTTAATTAGGCCTGCACTTAAATGATTATTAGACAAGTTTTTAAATGGATATTGTGACTGATATACCATCTAGTTTACTAGTGATTCTTCTTTTAAATAGCATATATGGCAACCTTTTTACTAATAAAACTTTTTTTTAATATAGTAACAGCCATTGCTTAAGATTTTCTTTTTTACCGGATTTTTACAAAAAGAGTTTATTAATTTGACAGGAATGTGTAATATTACTTGAACTGCAAAATATTCACATATGATAATCCATTACGGCTTTTAAACAAAAATACAAAATTTTATAGGTGTATATAGGTATGTCTGTATGTATGTTTCTACTTCGTTTGTTCCTATGTACACGTCCTAGCTTTTTGATACAAGCTACGGGTGTGTTGACAAGGGGAAAATATCTCAAAACCTTGGTCTAGTTCTAGTGCATGTAAGAATGTAAGAAAATGAAAATGGCCGAAACCACACTCTAAATATTTATAAAAGGAGCTTAAAATATTTACAACAAGTACGTGTAAAATTAAATGTTTTTTTTTACTCCAATTTGTATCACATACTTTGTTTATATTTCGATTAAGATTTATATTCGATGGCTTTGCCTGCACAGGCCTTAAAAAAATTGTAGGCCCCTAATTTGTTTCCTTACTTTTAATTTTTTTTTGGTTAATAATTGGTTTAAAATTATTATTTTATATTTTGGCGAAATTTTTTTCTTTAAGTCAAGGTTTTTTTCTAATTACCTTTTTATAGTATTATTAGAGTATATCGTATACGAACGTTAAAATTGAATGTTTCTAAGTGCTCTTTACTAACCCATCAAAACTATTTGTATAGTTTTGGGGATGCGACAATTCTAGAAAACCGAAAATTGCCTTTTTACTAAAACCATTTAAATACTTATAAAGATTTGTATGCGAAATATTTACAGAATATATGGCCTGTTAAAGATTAGCTTTTGTAACCATCTTTAATTGGCTTAATATAAACACAACTTAACACAAAAACAAACACTAACTTTAAACACAGGAAAAAAAACATAACTTTAGAAAAAGACACATCGTTAAAATTTATATAGTAAATTCTCAAACCATACTACTTAATCTCTTTAAGTTTACAAGCAAAATTAGCCAAATAATTTATGTCGAATATTATAAATATTATATGGAAAACAAGTTTTCCATATAATATTTATAAAAACCAGATTTTAGAATCTGCCTATAGGTAAGTCAAAAGTTAACTTGCAAAATAATATTGTGCTTAATGGAATGCAAAATGCAAAATATGTTTTCGCAAAAACGTAACAAATTAATAGAACTTCAGTTGTTATTCTGATATTGAAATGACATCTATTCACCCTCGTGTATTTAAAAGTAATATTTTTACGCACACGTGTATAAAATGGAGACAGATGGAAAATATCTATATTCGAAATTATTTATTATACACATTGATTAAACTGTCTTTTAAATCAGAAACTTGTCCAAAATATTTTCTAAAGAAAAGTTTAGTTAAAAGATTTCTGAAAGAGGTTAACGACGAGAAGTATTTATTAATAAAAGTGGTGTTAAGTTTTATGGTACAATTTTTAATTTCTCTGATTTCTGAGAAATTATCGTGCAAAGCATCTTTTACCTTATTTTCTATATTAGAATTCCCACACGAAATTATTTCGTAATCGCACATTTTTAGGTTTAAAATGATTTTTATTTAAACACTACAGCTGACTGAGAAATTTAAATTTGTTCTTAATTTAGCTCCTATTTGTAAAGGGCGCTGTCTACATGTGTATTTTCACTTTTAAAGGCTCATGACTTTTTCCAGAACTGTGTTATTATATTCTTGATAAAAGAAATAAATTTCTTAGTCATTTTTACGCAAAAAAGGTACTCTTATTAGATGTCTCTAGGAGTAACCGTTTTCGAAATATTTTGGTTTGAAATCCATGTGTTTTTAAAGAAATGAAACAGTTTTGTAATTTTTTTTTCAACATGAAATTTAATATTTAAAAGTTACTAAATAAAAACGGGGTAAAAAACCAGATCAAAATCACAATAAATGTTGGAAATACCAACATACTGCCTGTAGACACGCATCCAATGATTTCCTTATTGATTCGCGTACCCTTTGGAAAATTACCGGAGTATTTTCGTTCTACAAAAGTTTATTATTTAATTTCTTAGTTCTTCTTTATTTTGAATAGGTGTTTGGTAAACTAAGGTTTTTAGATGTCCCCAAAGGAAATAATCCAAGCTATTAAGGTCTGGCGACCTATAGGAGGCTATGGTTAATGCCGTCACCTACCTATCCAACGATTATTAAAATTTTAATTTAAAATTTTTGCATATATATATATTTATATATATATATATATATATATTTATATATATATATATATATATATATATATATATATATATATATATATATATATATATATATATATATATATATATATATATATATATATATATATATATATATATATATATATATATATATATTATATATATATATATATATATATATATATATATATATATATATATATATATATATATATATATATATATATATATATATATATATATATATTATATACATAAATATATTACCTTAATTGCAATCAAAGTATAAAACACATATATATATTATTTATTTCTAAAATAATTTAAATTTTATTAGTCTCTGGATAATTGCTTCCTTTTTTGCTTTCAAAATATGCTACGGTTTTTATATTGCTACAGCTTTTCACTTTAATATTAAAGTTGTGCTCTTTAAGCATATACCTACCTGTTTGCATGGCCGATTGGCATGAATGCCTATATGAAGGTTAAATCCCTTTGGTCGCACTCTGATAACGATTGAATCATTGTTTAGGTTCTTGATATCTTTATACATAAATTTCGTTTTTTTAGAAAAAACTTTTTTTTGAAAATAAATAAATTGTGTGGTATTAACAATAAAGTTATTTGATTTTAAAACGAATAAAAGAATAATATACAAGGTGTCCCATTAAAAAAAAAATTGCATTTTAACTTTTAAACTGTAATGGATAAAAAAATTGAGCACGCCACTGGATTTTACATAGAGTTCTAGAACAAAGATGTGCTGAAATTATCAAAATTTGAAAAACGTCCTGTAGCTCCGAGGCCAATCAAAGTTAGCCGCAAACTGTTTTCCCCGTTGCAGTTGCTTCAAAAATCTAACTAAAGGATGTGCTATCAAATTTTTCTCTTATCTTTTGTGATTTTTTCAATTTTTTTTTTCTTTTTGTGCCTAACCTTCCATTTTCTTCTACACCAATCCTTTCACTAGTCTTGTTCATCCTACAAGTCTGTATAACCCCGAGACTGTTTGGATGATATATTCCTGTGGGCTCATTTTCGGTTGCCCAAATAATGCCGTTCTTTTGTGATTCAACGCTTTCCATTCGCACAGGACGTGGTAGGCTCTTTCTTCCCCCTCATAGCATATTCTGCAACTTGAATCCCCATTGTATGAGCCTATCTTGTTTTAAATTTTTTTGAAAATTTAACGTGGTTTTTGGCGAAGTTTTTCCTAATTTTCTGATACCTTTCCTTCGTTTTTTTTGGTGGGTTTTTTTGAAGATTTTTCCAAATGTTTTTCCTTTTCTTGATCTGGAATTTTCCTTTTGTGTTTTATTGGGTCCCTTCCCAAAAGGGTTTTCCCCCGTCTGTTTTGGGTTTTTTTCCCAAAATTTTGGGCCCCGGGGTTTTTGTTAATGGGGTTTCTCCCCTCCTTTGTTGTTAATCCAAAAAATTTTTTTCGGTGCCCTTTTTTTCCGAAAAGTCCCGGCCCCTGAAAGATTTTTTGCAATTTTTTCCCCAAATTTTAGTTTCTTTTTGGGATTCCTCCCTGTTTGGTTGGACGTTACCTTGGAGTTTGCTAGTGCCCCTAGTGATTCCTGGCTGTCTGTTATTACGCAGATCAGCTTATTTTTATAAGCCTTCCTGTTGTTTTCTTTTACACAGTGCAGTAAAGCATATATTTCTATTTGAAATATTGAACTGTGTGTTTCTAGTGGACTGAAGAATTGTGAGGTCCTAATTTTACTGTACACGTCCGATTCAGTTTCATGCTCGGTTTTGGATTCATCTGTGTACCAGATGTTGTCTCCAAACATGCTGGGTTGTTGCCATTTACTTCGATCTGTAATTTTTACTTTGAAGTTTTTGTTAAATGAGTATTGGGTCTTTTCTTAAGAACAAGATGTTGTCATCAACCTGACTGTGTATGTCGTTATGTCCCAAACTAGCGTAGACACCAGTTGGTTTTGTTAAGTGGGGGCACCCTTTTTTTTGCCTCCCCATCACTTTAAGGTTAAGGGGAAAAAACCCCCAAAAGCACTTCATGGCTGCTGTTGGGGTTGTTTTGTTTAACCAAGCAAGCAAGTCTTTTTACCTTGGCCAGCTCTGTAACAGCAGTTCTTTGTCGAATTTTTCTCCACCATATTAGTAATGGGTATGTTATCATAGGTCCTATCACCGGGTTTTTTAAAAACCCAATAAACCATTTTGGGTTTTAAAGGGCCCCCCTTTTTTTTCCCTGAGCCGTCTTATTTTAAAAAAGAGTCATCTCCGCTTTCTTTCTTATTTTTTGTAGATGTTGGTTTCAGGTAAGTTTAGAGTCTAGTATGACACCTAAGTACTTTACCTCTCCCACAATCTTGATTGTTTTACCTTTTAGGTTTAGGGGTCCTAGGCCCTTTAGTTTTCTTCTTTTGGTAAAGGCGATTATGGCTGAGTTGGAAGGGCTTATGTTTAGTCCCTCCTTTCTCGTCCATCTGGTAACTACGTTAAAGGCCTGTTGCATTTTATTGCTAACAGTGTTGTTAGATTTTTCTTAAGCCATAATGACGAGATTGTCTGCCTATACCAATGTTTGGTGCCCACATAAAATCTTTACTGTTCTCTATGTTAAGTAAATGAAAGCGTGGAGAAACATACATTTCAAAATTCAAATATACATTGCATACAGCCATAAAATTTTGTATACTTGTTTAGGAGCTCTTATAGATTATTATATGTAAATATATTGTAGTTCCAATAATATTACATACATACGTGTCAAATTGACAACATCCTTTTTTTGAAGTTAGTAATAAAAAGCATTTTTTAATTTTTTTTTTGCTCTATTATACTAAAATAATAATAATAGTGTTAAAATTTATTTTTTACATTTTTTAATCCTGTAGAGGCCACGAGACAGCATGTCTAGACCGTGGACAAATTTAAATTGTGGAATATAAATAATAAGCAAAGACAAATTTTAAAAATACATTTGTTGCAACCTGCTTTAAATTCTTTTAGAAAACGAAGCCGATATATTAACGATTTAAGGATAATAAGGACATACTTTTAATAAAGTTTGTTTCCAATTATATTAAAACCCGTCTTTTAGAGTTTTCACAAATAATATAAAGTGTGTTTTTTTGGAAAAATGAAAAAAAAAACGTACTGACAAAACATAACGTCATTTTCGGTAAGTTTGTTTAATTTCTTAATTTTAAGTAAGTATCAGTTTCG
>JAHBCN010003913.1:0-69487 GCA_019359885.1 Listronotus oregonensis
TTTCAAGGTGGCCGGTATGTACAGTTTCCAAACAATTTTGCCTTACGTCTCAACCCGGCAACGCCGCGGATTAGCATCTGTGCGAACGTTTACGTTTCGAAAGAATAAAATAGATGTATCGGTAACCGGGAGACAGTGAGTGAAGAGAATTCGACAAGGCTGCTGCGGCAGACGGCTTTGGGAATCTTCGCGCCAATTTTGTTTACAATTATTTCCCGGAATTTTTAATTAAGGCAGTAATAAAGTGTTTCAATTGATCGGCAGCGTTTCATTTATACAGTCCACTCGTTCAATCCATAAACCCCAACAAGGATTTATACGACAGAATACCGTATGTAAAGCAGTTCAAGTTATGGTTCATCATCATCAGACAATAGTAGCTTAGCAGGGCATGGAAATAAACGTAACATTTTAAAAACTGAATTTACCAAAAAGACCGAGGTATCTGCGGCTCCTGAGCCTTTTGGCTAGAGAAAATATTACGAAAAATTAATAGTAATGTGTGCTCTTAAAGCACTTGTGAATGCTTCATTGGCTTTTACGATTCTTTTAAACCGCAGAAGAATAGGCGGTATACAATATTTGGAAACTAAACCTTACTTAAATAATTTTACTAGCAATAATCAAACAGAAAGTTTAGATTAATTAACCAAATGTAAAAAAATACTAATGTCAAGATACACGCGAGTTGTAGCTGGTGGGAAAGACAGTCAACCTGTTTTATTATTGTTTTCCAAAATCGAAAAAGATTTTTTAAACCTATTATTAAATATTAGAAAAGAGACTAAAATTGTGCCCGATAAAAAAATGTTTATTTGCATATCCCGCAGTAAATAAACAATGGGTGAGAGACATTTTAACAAAAAATTAACAAATTTTTCCAAATAGATTTTCCGAAAGCCATGACAACAAATTACTGCAATATTGTAAATAATAAACCTAAATAAAAATAAATAATCTTAATTTGCTAACTTTATTGGACTCACCGAAATGACTCTCCAAGAATTTTATCAAATTTGCACCAAAAGTCGCAAATTTATTAAACCTGTTTAATAAAAGAAAAGGACCAGAATACAAAAATAGGAAGTTGGAAAAAAATATATTGATTTAAATGAGCTTTTGCAAAGTCCGATTAGAAAGATCACGAATCAGATGAAAAATTCAGGAAGATAAAAACCAGTAAACAAAACAATAGCACAGAAGAAAATTACAATTTAGAAAATAAAGTCGGTTTACACACCAAAACTTAATGTAATAATAGAGTAAGATGGGCCAATAAACCAAAAAAGAATAAAGCTTTATTTTAGAAATCACATTAAAATAAAGCAGCTTTCAAAAAAGAAGGAAATGACAAATGTATACTTCAGAACAGATCAAAGTCAAAAGTTTTGTTTATAATCCGTATACAAAGAACTAGCAGTTACCTATTTTTTCAAATTAGATTACAAGACGAGTTTTTTGGGTTACCTTAACGTTGCTCATTCATACTTTTATTTTTAGTAAATATCTAGATTTTGCCAGGTACTTATTCTATAAAAAATATTTTTTTAGACAACAGAAAACCACACATGAGAAAATTTATAAAACATATTTTTATTGAAGCAATTTGCTTCAATAAAAACGTTTTTGTTCTAGATTTATACTACAATATTAAAACTTAGTACCTACAGTGGAAAGCTTATATTGTGTGATTTGGCAACAGTGCGGTTCAGATCACCTGTTGTTCATCGGTGAAATTTTTAATTTTAAAAAGCAAAGTATATTTTTTGATTCATGGTTTTATCTAATAATCTAAAGATGTAGTTAATGTAAATAATGAATGTCAATCTAAGAAAAATTGTTTGAAAATAATAATATTTTGGCTCATATCAGAAAATGTTTTCACTACGTCAGTTATAGTAAACTTAGCATTGTGTGGTTACAGTGTTGTCACCTTATAAACGATATCTCAGACTTTAATTTCGCTATGTAATGTCTGTTCAAACAATTTTCTCGTATAGTAGAATAACAGTGTGCAGTTTTTGTAATAAACAGTGTTACAATATGTGCATAAAAATGAAGGATCCGATTGCAAAATCAGTATAAGATTTCCAAATTTAATATGGTTTTGGTAATAATTGTAGTGGTGTAGTCAAACAGAATCTGAATATTACAGTGAGCTTAAAAGGTATTAAAAAAACACTTAAGCTGTGGAAAAAAAGTCAGATAGCTGTTTAAAGGCAATAGAAGAAATAAAATTGAAATGAATCTAATAAAAGCGAGATAGTGAATCAGGGAAAAGTTATGCAGCTGCATTGACTGAGGGCATAGTGGTGGTGAACCCGTCAACTGCTGGTAATAATGTTACAAAAGAAAAAATCGATCAGCGTAGAGATCTAAATGTTATAGATGGAAGGCTGTATATGGATACAAGAACTGAATGAGTATGTTGGAGTGATGAGATGTTTTAATTTCATGGATACAGACATACAGCAAATAGTTGTATAAAAGAAAAAGTTTGTGGTAAATGTATAGAAACACCCATGACACATAAGCAAAACATTGTAATGCATGCTATTTGGATGCTGGATGCATTATGGACGCTATTTCTCCTCATGAACTTTTGACTGCTACAATAAGATAGTCGTCTGTTAGAACTTGAAATTGCGGTTGAGTTGTGACTGTGGACGTAAAAGTGGATAATTCGATTTTTAATGGAGCAGGAGGAGGTGTATAAAATTGTCAAAAATCTGTATCTGTCAGTACTTGAAATTGTGGTTGGGTTGTGACTGTCGACGTAGAAGTGGATGATCAGGTATTTAATGGAGCAGAAGCAGGCGTTAATGTCGACTAGTGAAATTATTATTAGTCTTGTAATAACTATAGACAAATTTTCAAATCCAACGTTAATTTCTGGATTATAGTAAACCGTTTCATTTGTCCATACAAAATTATATCGTTGATTAGTTTCTCAGCAACGATTTTCTGTTCAGTAGTCATTGTCCTTACTTTTCTAGAAACATTTTTTCCAAAAATATCGAAGTCATCATCTTTATGAGTGAGTCGTTGAGTGATCAAACGAAATATCTAATTTGGAGTGTAGTCTTTTCGTTTCCGTGTAAATGATGGAAGTTCTGGTCATGGAGATGTAGTTTGGGACGGCAGTTCAGGCAATAAATTAACTAATGGGATGGACTAGATATCTGCAATTAAACAAATACTTTTAATTCTGTACCTTTTATCTTGTTTCAGTTTCCTGATAACGTAGTTGAAATGAAAATGATAGCCAAGCAATTTACCAGAAGGAAGCAGTTCCATAATTGGCACAGTAGATGTTAAACACGTCAAAATGTCTCGTTCTCCTGGCTCTGGATCTCATTTTTTTTTAATTACAAAGGCTTTCATAGCGTTGTTCTTATGGCAATTGTTGACGCTGAGTACCAATTTAAATTTGCTGATGTAGGCACGAACGGCAGAAAATGCATCCGTAAAAGTGTGTTCTTAATCAACAAAAATTTGTTAGTTACAACTTTACACGAAAAGACATTGACATCACAACGAATTATATACCACACCATTCTAAACTGTGGTGGATTTACAAACATCCAAATAATTCATGATTGAAGAAGATATGTATAAGGCTCTTGTAGTAGATATAAAAATAGTTTAAAAGATCAAAAAAAAAGTTTAAAATAAGTAAAGCTGATAAATTGAAAAAGATAAGCAGATGCTGAAATATTACTGCTGGATTCTGTATTAAAAAAACTAAAAAAAACTTAAGTATATATTTTTAATAACATTTTATTGTATTATATTTGTAAAGGTAAGAATGGTCGAGATTCTGTGGGAAACAAAAGGGAAGAGAGAATAAGAAACGAAATTTAAAGGAACAGCAATAAAAATGTATGTGTGCTTTTGGCATTTATCTTTGTCTTTTACACTTTAAAAAAATCTTTCCTTTTTTAGCCAGTCCCGTTGCGCTTTACCACAATCTTTTTTTAACGAATTTAACCTCAATATTACTCCTTCGTGCACGTTTTTTATTTTTCATTCCTGAGAAAAATGGATTACAATAGTGATGCGGAAATAATACTTACGAAGCGGATCAAAACTAGGGATAGCCAGTGGGCTGTTCTTGTGGATTTTATAAAATTACACCCTATTTTATCCACTTGTTTCTTTGAGTCATGGGGAGGTAATGAAAAAGATAAGGAGTCATGGAAAACCATATCCACATACATTAAACTCCATGAGATATGGTACTAAATCGGCAGAAAAATGAGCACTGGTAATTGGATGTTTATAAAGTTAGTGCAAAGGAATAGTATGCATGTATTTGTTCATATTCAAAGAAACCCATATACAGCGTCAAGATCAACATTATAAAATTATATTTTACTTGAAAGTTCTTTATTGTCTGTCTAAAAAAAATATTTCTCATTTGTAAAACTGTTAAGACAACCATTTGGAATCGTATATTCTATGGTGTATGTGAAATCAATAGTAAATAAAATATATTTCTGGATTTTAGGCCTTCGGCAAGTGGAAAAGTAGGGTAAAAGCAAAAGCATTAAAAATAAAAACTGAATTAAATAAAACTGGTGGTGGGAAACCACCTGTACCCCTTACTGATGTTGAAGACAGGTTAATGGCTGTTGTTGGATGGACAGCTGTTACAGGGGATACTACACCAGTATTAGGCTTGCAGAGCAATAAAAATATTTCCAAGGTTAGAATGATTATATACAGTTTAGATATGCATATCTTCTGTTAGGTCTGTTGTTTGCAGAAATCAGTGCTATTTTTCAAAGTCCATTTTTACATAAAAAAATAAATCACCTAACTTTTTAAAAAATTCTTGCATTATATTTGGGGTAATTTCTTAATGACTACCAAGTTTACTTTGTCACTTTTATGAATTGTCTGTTACTCTTTGTACTTCACATATTTTGTAAGTGAACGCTATTAATAAATTTCATTTTATTTTAAAAAAGTTACTCTATATTTTATATAAAGTACATTTTATGTATTATAGTCATCGACATAGGTATACATTTTATTTTTAGAATACCATTTCCCAAGCTAGTAATGATGACTAATGAAAGACAGGCCATATCAAGCTCTTTAGATTTTTTACCAAACCCTTTACCTAAATATGACCAGAATAAAATTATGAAAACAAGTCAAAATACAGAAAAGGTCAGAAGGATGGATTTGCCTAAAATAGTTGTTTAAACACAATACATATTAATTAATGTAGCAAGAAGTAATAATTTTGTTTTTAGCTTAATCGTCTGGAAGATATTGCTTCGACCTCATCGGCTCCACCAAAAAGTCCCCCACCTTTAATTTTTTGCAATGTACCTGAGCCAAACCAAGATTTAAATTTAAGCACACACTAGATTATTATTAAGGTAAAAAAATACATCACCCCTTTGCTTTATAATATTTTTTTAAAATATTCTCATTTTTTGACTCTGTCAGGGAGTATGTGGATAATTCAGTTTGAGACTTAAAAAAAACATAAGAAAAGCAGTAAGCAGGTTATGTTTCCTCATCCAAAACATTCTTTTTTTTTGCTTTTAAAAAATTTATAATGTTATCTAGTTATAGGATATTTACATTTTTGTAGGTACTGTATTTGCTTTTCCTACTCCTTTATCTGAACTATCAAAATTTATTTTCAGGAAAAGTGTATAAAATATATGTCAGGTAAAATAAAGATACCTTTAAAACGTAAAGAAGGACACAAAAAATTTATGACAAACAAAACCACCAATTTGCAAAATATGTATAAGGAAACCATGCAGATATTTACCTAAATAAATGAAAACCTATCACGTTTGGCCGATAGCCATACATCCCAAAATATTCTATTAAGGAAATTAAAGGAGACATTTCAGAATTGGAAAAGGCCTCCATCCAGTTTATCATTTCATGATTACTGCCAGTAACTAGTCAAAGACTATAAATGTGATTTTTTAATCTCTTTTATATATTACTTTAGACTTAACTAAATATTATTTCATAAAATACTTTGTTGTTTTTTCAGTAGAGGTTATTGCAGAAACGCTGCTTGCAACTTGGAAGCTATTTTTTAATAGCCCAGGGTTAGTTAACCTTCCCTCTAATTCTTTATTAAAGTGTTAAAAATCTAAAATTAATCAATAAAACTCCTAAATACGTGACAACAGCGCTTTGATAAATTTCAAGAATCCCGACAACGACTTATTAATTATATATTCAAGGCAGCGCGAAATAAATTTTCCTTGATATTTAAAATTAGCTAAACAATATGGCCGCTAGAACACATGAAAAGATACCGCGACCAGTTACAAGCTTACGCGCCAGTCGGAGCATAGGTCTTATCGCCGAGAGAGGGATGGTCATCTTGTGCGTGGAGACCGAAAAGTTCTATTCTTTTTCTTAGTACGGAGTTGAGTTTGGTCCATAAACCATCGCCGGAAAGTTCTTCTCATATTCCGGGCAAATTACCGGAATATTCTTTTTCTTAGTACGGAGTTGAGTTTAGTCCATAAGCCATCGCCGAAAAGTTCTTCTCATATTCCGGCAAATTACCGGAATATTCTTTTTCTTAGTACGGAGTTGAGTTCGGTCCATAAGCCATCGCCGGAAAGTTCTTCTCATATTCCGGGCAAATTACCGGAATATTCTTTTTCTTAGTACAAAGTTGGATCTCGTGCTCAAATCAACGCCAGAAGGTTGTTCTTAATATTCCGCGCGAACAACGGGATATTCTATTTTCAGTACGACAGGTTAACTCGTTAGAAAGCTTGTTTCCCGTCGGAAAGTTTGTTCTCGTATTTTGGGCGATACCAAAATATTCTAATTTTAAATAATTTGAATAGAATGTCAGTTTGCATTCTGGCCTAGTGCTGATTTCTTTGTGGTGAAAAAAGAAATTTGTCTATCACTACTCTTTTCTGTAACTAAATAAAGTTAAAGGCTGTTCAATTATAGAAAATAATTGACCTGTGTGTATGTAAGCTCCTAGAGTAAAATAAGGTGAACTAGAAAACAACTAGATTGGCCTTCAAGTGTGAGTTGATAGAAGGCGCAAAGTGAATTAAAAGTAGGAAAGGTGTTGTGAATGGTACTGTTATGGAATTTAGCGGATAATAAAGGTTATTGCTAAGACAGTGAGTCATAACTTAATATCGGGTGTCATCAAAGCAGTAAATGGGCACTTTTCGAAATTGATCGGTTCCTTAACCGGGGCGAAACCGGTTTAATAATTTGCTCACTGGATCGTTTTAAAATTCACCGACTTTCTACCGGCTGAACTCATCATTTGTTTCAAAATTAACCGAGACGATCAGCTGTTGAAGACCGGTAAGATACCGGATCCACCGAGAATTTCTTTCGGTTTTTCGGTGTTAGTTCTTTTCTTTTTGACAGTTATTTTGGTGGATAAGTAACCTCCAAAAATTAATTGTACTATTATTTCTGTTTTAATAATTTTATTAATTACTTACAAACATAAAATCGAACCGTGGAAAGCTGTCTTTAATGAAAATGGGAAAGTTATGACCAACGATAGTAATATAGTTCTTCAACACTGTATTAGTATGTTTACATTTTTAAGTGGAAATATTTATAAAAATAAATGGGCATGTTAATTTTTTTTGTACACCTTTACATTGTTTCTTTTTAATTTTAGCCAATGAAATAGCTTATCTAAAAGATACCCCTGCTAACAGAGAACTGTTGAAAATACCGTTGGAAGTGCAAGATGATGGTTTATTAGCAAAGTTTTCCTTACATGGGGACATGCACGAGCATAGTACTGATGAGAGTAACGACTCAAATTGGTTTAAATGGTCAGTGGCAAATACCAAATTATTAATACAAATAAGGCTGTCCTTTGAAAAGGAGTTTAACCAGTCAAAATGTAAAAAGACAAAGCTATGGCAAAACATTGCTAGAAAAATGAATGATGAACTGAAAGATGGCTTTCACTTAACAGGGGATGAATGTGACAATAAGTTTAGGAATCTATTAAAAACTTACAAAGCCAATAAAAAGAAACAAAGCTCAACCGGTGAGTGAGTGAGTGAGGTGATGAGGTTTATGGGTGCAAAGCATCTATAGAGCCACCAAAGAACACTCTTGTCGATACTCTTAATTTTCAAGAGAAGGAGTTTGAAGCGCTCTCTGAAGTAAATAAATTAAGTGACGATGTAACAGTTGAAAAAGAGGTAAATGAGAATCGTACAGGTTTAAATACGAGTGAACAAAAGCCTTCGACTTCAGGGAACTCTGTAGGTAAACTTACAAAAAAGAGTTCACTTAAAAAAGTGTTGGATTTTAAGGAATATTTGTATGTGAAAAATAAGAGGGAAGAGGAAAAATTAAAAAAAAGGAAGAATATGAAGAACGAAGATGGAATGAAGAAAAAGAATTAAGACGAGAAGAAATAAATGCTATTTTAGTATTAGCACAGTCTATATCAAGTACCAAAAAAGCAGAATAATTTAAAGTTGTTATTTTTATGGCTAAGGTGTGTTACAAAGAAGTCAGTTTATGTTTAGGAATTTTGTTTTAAGTTTGCTATTTTGTAGAGTTATTTATTTTTAGTTTATTGTTTTCAAAGTTTATTTCTGTTTAAAAGCTTTGCAAATACTAATTATTATATTAAAAACAAACTTGTTCCTATATTTTGATCTCTTAATTTAGGTGGTTAATGTAATACATACCTATCTACACTTATTAAAGGATGGAATAAAAATATAAAGCATTTTTCATTTATTAACCTTATATATTATTAAAGTAAAATTATGTAATTCTCAATTTTTAACTAAAACACTAAATTCTAAATACCACTAAATCTAGAAATAACTAAATATATAAAATTCAAGCTAAAAAGCATTTTTCATTTATTAACCTTATATATTACTAACGTAAAATATGTAATTCTCAATTTTTAACTAAAACACTAAATTCTAAATACCACTAAATCTAGAAATAACTAAATATATAAAATTCAAGCAAACAAACTACATATAAACTAAAAAATTATAGATGTTCATCAATACTATTCATAATGTTATCTCTGAGTTGAATTGCATTAGCCGGAATTACATATTCAGCATCAACATTATAATAAGCATCTTCTTCTGGCTCAAATTCAGTTTCATCTTCCTCGCGTTCCTCAATACTAATATTGTGTAAAATAGCAGATGCCAAAATAAAAAACTTTATATTTGTTAATTTAAATACATTTAAATAATGAAGCCTTCGAAACAACCCTTTCCATCTCCCAAAGCACTGTTCAATAAGCACTCGTGTGCTACTCAGTTTGGCATTAATTTTTTTTGTTTTCTGGTTAACCGGCCATTGTCTTTATAGGGAACAAGGAGATAGCATCTTAAAGGATATACACTATCTCCAAGTAAGTATGTATTAGGTGGTAGTAACTGCAATGCATCTTCTTCTAACATTTGACAAACTCTACTGGATTGCCATACTCTTGCATCATGTACAGATCCAGGCCAGCCACTGTAAATATTTATAAATTTACTTCTGGAATCACATACAGCTTGTATTTGTATGGAGTGAAAACCTTTTCTATTAAAATAAGAATTGTCTCCTAGTTTGCCAGAAATTTCAATGTGCGTTCCATCGATACATCCAAAAACATCTGTAAAATAATAAAGAAAAACAACAATCACATAAGAGATAATTCAATGTCAACAAATTACTTACTTTGGAAACTACTGGCTCCTCTAAGGTTGTTAAATCCATTTAAGTTTTTTACTGCACTGTCACCTCTGGGCCATACAATGTATTTATGTTGTTTTCGGCATATCTGTATGCATGTATTAATAAAAATTTTAAATGCGTGACCACATCCCAGACCAAATCTGTCTCCAATTTCTCGATAAGTCTCCTGGGTAGCAATGCCCCACAGTGTAAGTAGAAGACTATCTAAGGGTTGTAATGTTGACGGTCTTCCCAAGGTCATCTTTTCCCTTTCATCATAAATATCTTTTAAAAGTTCCTACAAAGATTAAACCTATGTAAAACTGAAAGTGCAATAACATGAAAACTGTACTTATTAAAATACTATTTACGTCCACTGAACTTTTTGTCAACCGAAAATGATTTCGAAAATCAGAAGGAGAGTAAAGAAGGGCCACATTTTTCACAAAGCCTTCTACTTTCACATGGCTGTCTTGATCTTGCTTCGTAATCTTTGAAGCTATAATTTCTTCATCATCAGTATCAGTAGATTCTGAATCCCATGTAACACTGGCATCCCATTTCCTTTTAAGAATAAGTTTTTTCGAAAACAAAGTGGCTCCTATGCCTTCTATTTGTTTATTATTCATCGTCGTAATCACTCCAATAATATATATAAAAAACTCTTAATAATAATAATATATAATAACAACTAAATCTTAATAAGAATAACAAGTAAATAAATTCAAAACACCAAATAAATATAAAAAGAAAAACAATTATCAAAATTCACAAATCTGCTGCTGAATGACATTTGCACACAACCAAGGTTGTTTCAAAATTGATCGGAATATTCTTCTAACCAGTTCCTAACCTGACTTGCACCGGAATTTCTTGACATGCACCGGTTTAATCTACCGGTCGATTTTTCGGTTATTTTAGAAAAGTGCCCAATGACTTCTAACTTTGATTGTAACTTTTTTGACTGTTTAGTGACAAAAACTTTCTCAATGGTGACTTAATGTTAATAAATTCCCGCTTTATAAACTCATTAAAGCATCTGGAATTCTAATGACAGTCTAATAAACTTCTTGTTGATTTAAGTATAGTAAATTTTTGCTAATTGCACTAAGTAAAATTGTAACACTTTTTCACATTTTTATAAAACCATTTTTGATAAACTTGTGAAAGATACTAAGTCATGTAAAAGTAAAATCTGACAAAATTAGTGCATGTCTTTAATTATAAATAAACTTTGTATCTTTAATTTATACACAGTGTCTTGATAAGTAATCGTCAATATAAAGAGCATTCAACCTTAATTCGTACCTACTGGGTCTCAGTTCTTTAGGTGTCATCAGAGTATGCCAGCAACTACTTGTGGTGCAGAGGCGTAGCAAATTATGTTTTTCATTCAAAGGTAAAGATTTTGACTTTGTTTTTAGTTAATTTTATTATTGTGTAATATTCATAGATTCTTTGTTGTTTTGCTATTAAAGATAGATATTTTTTTTTGTGATACTGTTACCAGAGAACTATTATTTTAAGTTAGAGCTGGAGATTTTAATTTTGTTTTTAGTTAATTTTATTATAGTGTAATATTCATAGACTCTTTGTTATTTTGCTATTAAAGATAGAGATTTTTTTGTGGTACTGTTACCAGAAAACTATTATTTAAAATTAGAGCTAACGCTTTTGAATTTGTTTTTAGTTATTTTTTTTATAGTGTAATATTAAAGACTCTTGGTTGTTTTGCTATTAAAGCTAGAGATTTTAATTTCAGTTTTTTTTGTCATACTGTTGTCAAAAAACTATTATTTTAAGTTGGAAGAAAATTTACTTATAGTAAGGGATATATATATTGCTGTAAATAAAACAGAATAGTTTATTTTCAGTTAAACAATGTTAATATATATTTTTTGTTGTTATATTTTAGAGCATTATAATAAACATGTTAAACAAATTACTTTTGTTTTTCTGTACATAAAAATAAAATACACCTATGAAATCAATATAATTGTGGTTGATTAATACATCTAAAGTAGTTAAAGCATGTAATCAAAGCAAATAACCAAATTTAGTTTCTTGCATCATGTAACTACATTTTGTATCAAAATGTAGGTTTTACATGGTATAAGTAAACGTTGGTATTTGTTGCAATAACTTTCTTTGGCTACTGTATAAGTCTATATTTGAATAATTTTAAGTAAAACTTAACTTATTTTAATAAACATATAATTAGAAATCAATTTAACTAATAGACAATCCTATTGAAAACATTTTAAAAAACATTTATTTATCTTAAATAAAATAAAAAAACTACCTAAAATATCTATTAACAATGTCTTCTATTATTTACCTACCTATGTTTAAAATATTATTATTATTATTCATCATTACAAATAAATAAGTCATGTTCACCTAAATTTTCAGGTAAATGAACATCTGTACGAATACATATATTATGGAGAATAGCACATGCATCTGTTATATTTCCTACTTTACCTGGGTTATATCTAAGTTTTTTCTCATAGCAAACATCTAAATCTACTTTTAAGTACACCTATTGTTCTTTCTACTGTGCTTCGTGTGATTTTATGAGCCCTGTTATACTTACCTTCAGGAGAGTCTGCATTGGGTAAATCTAAAAATAATAAGAATAATAATCAATGTCTTTGTCTAGGAAAAATAATTGATTCACTTCATAAAGTATATTACTTAAAAAGTGTGTTTCTAAAAATGGAAAGTTCACAAAATTTGTGTACTTTTACACTTACCTCTAAACGGTGTCATTTTCCAAGGCTCTTGGGGATAGCCTGAATCAGCCAAGAGCCATACATTTCGGTCTGCTGTAAAAATTAAAAAAAGAAAATAAGATTATATCTTTCGCTTAAGTGATAAAGCAACCGTCTTTCTTCTATCCTAAAGAGAATTTAATTTTAATCTTATATTTTTATAAAAGTAAGCAAGCTGCGATAATTGTAAATAAGTATAAAATTTTAACTTAAATGCTTATTCTAAGATGACGGTATAATGCATCTTTATTTTTTTCAAAATAATCTGATAAAACTAATATTTCTTGTTTTATTTTGTTGTACGAAAATTTGAGATTTGGTTGCCTAACATGCAGTAGCTGTAGATTTATTTTTTTATAATTTAATTTTATAAAATTACTAAATTAAAGAATCAATTATTTATTTTAAAGTTTATAATTGTACACATTTTAAACTTATTTAATCAGATTGTTTATAAGCATTTTAATTAAACATTAGTAGGTTATAAGGTGTCTATAAAAAAGCCAATGAAAAAATCTACCATAATAAAAATAAATATGACAAACTAGACAAATGGTAGTGTGAATAAAACAAGTTTAACCAACATTACCACCCACTTAACTCTTAATAATAATAATATATATTTTTAAGTTAAGTTAAAAAACAGACAAAGGCAAATTTATTATCTGTAATATACGGAAGATGGCAGAAGTTTATTACCATACTGATATTTAACAGATACATTGTTTGTGCATTTTTATCAAAAAATACAAGATTTTTATAATTGGATCATTCTTAAAAAAATCAAAACATTTAGGTCTCTTTAAGTTTTTTATTATAAAATTTTCATAAATCATTTATACGAAAAGTAATTTAAAGTCATTACGTTTAGACTTCTTTTCATCACATATTAAAAACGATATAAAAAAGAGATTAGATACTAAAAATATTTAAAAAACATTCAAAAGCTCCCCTCCGTTAGTTGTGTCACTACATGCTTTATAATAACTTTGGCATTCATTCGTACCTTAAATATTTGAATAACCTTTATACAATTTTTAAAACCTATTATTAAATACATTGAAAGTACCGGTTCTCGTCCAGTTGTGTTTGTGCTGTGGTTGTGAGTGAGTGCTTATCTCACGTTTTAACCAACCTGCACAACTTTAAAACGCATTCCGCGAATATTTGGAATTCCCAAATCAGTTTTACATCAATTACTAGAACTTTTATTTTTTCCCGCCAAAAAATTTTTTGGCGGAAAATTACATAAACACCTTTAATAGACTATAAATAAACCTAAAATAAGCCTACCACCCCCGATGACCAACAAAGGGAGTGCCAGAGGCACCCTAAACAAATCAAATCCAACAACAAACAATTCCAAAGAAAGCGAATCATCAACGAACAAAGCATGGGACAAACAAACCACTACTGACTACTTGACCAAATTTGCAAAGGCCCCACCAGGAGCAAACTGCAGTGAATGCCAGGACTACCTTGACAGAGGAAACGGCAAGGAAAACAGAAGAAATGCAAGAGTACACCTTCAATCCCGGCACAAGATTCAAATTACCACCCCAAGATCACGCAATGAATCAGAAAAAAGTAAAGAAGACCTTACTGAAACCACCGACCATAACTACGAAGGAGGCAGAGAATCCACCCCCATAATAGTTCCAGGGAATAACCCCCTGGAACAACAAATAGTCTCACATCAAGGAGCCTTCGGAAAAACGCTAGCGCAACCCCTAGATATAGAGGGCCTGGACATCGATATGGGAAACCAATCAAGAAAAAGGCCTAGGAATGAAAACACTCAAGACGAAGAAAAAGACTCATCCAAAAGACTTTACGACATCACGCAATACCTGAGCAAGCCACAGTATAACGTACCGACTCAGAACAAATACAGCGCACTGACCCCAAACGACCAGGACGAAGAAAATAACACACAGAATATGGAAAAAAACGAAATAGACAAACTAGAGGGAACAAACACAACTAACCCTAAGCCAAAACAGACAAATACCCCCAGGCAAACCACAACGACAAACAAACAACGCAAGAAAACAAACAAGCCACCCCCAATAATTTTACAAAGAGTAGTAAGTGACAGACAAGCAGCCGAAAAACTCCAAGAATCTTTAAGGAAAACTATCAAAAAACGCTACTACATAACTTACGCCAAAAATACTACTATCATCCATACGAATGACATAGACGACTATTTAACCTACACGGCGCTACTGGGGAAAAATGAAAAAAAAACGAGTGGCACACCTACTCCACTATAGAGCAAAAAACACACGCCTTTATCATCAGGGGTCTCGACAACAGACCTGATCCCGACGAAATTAAAGAAGAACTTATAAACAGCCATAATCTGCAAATCAACAAAGTCTACCCTATCAACACAAATTTTAGACCCCTGTACATGGTAGTAACTGGACCCAAAGAAATACTTAAAAAACTCCAGCAGATTAGATATGTCAACAACGTGGCCATAAAATGGGAGATCAAGAGAAACAATAAACCCATACTGCAATGCAAAGGTGTCAACAATGGGGGCATGCTATAACCTACTGCCATAGAGCACCCCGCTGTATGCATTGATGTGAAAACCACCTCACTGCTCAATGCCAAAATCAAGCAGCAACAAAATGCGCAAATTGCGGGGGGATCCACAAAGCAAACAGCGAAACTTGTCCAGTCTATCAATACAAAATACAAAAAATAAATGAAAACACCACCAGAAACGCAACTAGATACATCCCCGCCCCCCAACCGACAACAAATGCATGGCAGACGGCCAGGGCAAGTGGCCCAGCGGTGGTCAGGGCAAGTGGCCCCAGCTCTAATCAACCCAAGCCAAACCACAGCTTCCACGATAACTTCCCCCCTAAGACAGCGCAGCCACGACTCGCAACAACAACCCTAAACATTCAACCAGGTTAGTGACCTCACAAGTATAATGAGTGCATTCCAAGAAATTAATTTCCCTGAATTATTAAGATTACTTAAAGATCTCGGTAAAACCATAATAGATGCAAAAAGAAGTGGCCAGAGCCCTCTTTTCGCCATATTTACTTTTATTTCTACAGCTGACCAATATAAAATATAATTTAATCATAACAAAACGCAAAACAATAAATTTAAATCTTTTAAAAAATAACAAATAAAAACACCGATCTTGTAATATGTTGTTGGAACGCCAACAACTTAAAAGACAAAATCGGTGAACTTATTCACTTTATAAATCATTTTAAAATTGATATTATGTTAATAAACGAAACCAAGTTTGACAACAATACTAAACTTAACATACGAAACTACACAACTTACAGACAAGACAGAAATCTGAGAGAAGGAGGCGTGGCCATAATCGTTAAGCACAGCCTACCATATGTGCTTTTGCCAGCCGTTCAAACAGCCGTAGAATCAATTTCTATAAAGCTGATGAACGGCGTGGTAATTTCAACTGTATATGCTAAACCCGATCTCAGATTTCAAGAACAAGACTTAGACGCGTTACTCAACCAAAGTAACAAAGTACTTATACTGGGAGACCTAAACGCAAGACATACTTTATGGCATAATCGTCGCAACAGAAACGGTATAACTTTGCACGATTATGCCATAGACAAAGACATACAAATACTTATGACAGACAAACCAACCCATTACCCGACAAACAACATGTCTCCTACATACATAGACTTAGGACTGAACAAAAATAACTTAGACTTACCTGACTTACAAGTCATTGACGAGCTCTCTTCAGATCATTTGCCCATTTTACTAAGGTGGGCGGGGCGAAAAACTGTTGAGAGCAAACGGACAGTGTGGAATTATTCCAATGCAGACTGGAGGTTGTACAGAAGGCTTCTTAACGAATCTACCGAAATAAACAATAATATTACTACTCCACAACAACTGGAGCTAGAAACAAAAAAGTTAACTGACAACATCCTGTCTGCAAGGAACAAAATTGCCACCAAAACTTACGTACAAGACAAAAACGACAAACTACCAGACGACGTTGCCGCCCTAATCAGGTTTAAAAATAACCTGAGAAAAAGGTGGCAACGAAACAGACAAAGAATTGACGGATGGCGCGTGCAAGAACTGCAAAGAACCATCCGTCAAAAAATTAACGACCACAAAAACAAAAACTGGTCAGAAACCCTAGAGAATTTATCAACACAAGATAATTCTCTCTGGCGACTGACCAAAAGACTCAAAAACAAATACAACAAAATACCGACAATAAGTAGTGAAGATCCACAAACAGACGAACAAAAAGCTAATAAACTAGCAGACTACCTAGAAACAATACATAACGCACCACCGAACCAAACACAAGACCAACACGACATCACTAACTTAGTAAACCAAGTCATTCACCAAAAATACCCTATTCCCCCACTATCCTCCCTAGAATTTTCATCAGGCCCAAAGAGCTGATAAAAATAATCACATATCTACCCAATAATAAAGCACCTGGACCTGATGAAATTACTAATAATCTCATCAAAAATATCCCAACGAAAACAGTCGTGCAGTATATGTATATAATCAACGCGATTATATACCTACAACATTTCCCAGACGTGTGGAAAGAAGCCATAGTTATACCTATGCTAAAACCCGGCAAAGATCCTAAAAACCCGAGTCTTACAGGCCTATAACTCTTACTAATGGCCTTACTAAAGGAGCAGGAAGAGCAATTTTATTAAAATATAAACACCACTTTGACGACAACTGCCCAAATGAACAATTCGGTTTTAGAGGTAAGCACAACACCACGCTACTAATTTTTAAAGTATTGCAAGAAGCCCTAAATAAAATTAACCAAGAACAAAGCACCGTGTTACTGGCTCTCGATGTTAAGAGAGCCTTTGACACGGTGTGGCACAACGGCTTAATTTATAAATTGATAGCAATACACAAACTGCCTATGTATATAGTGTCTTTAATACACTCGTACATTCAAGGCAGGACTTTTAGGATCAGAGTCGAAAATGCATATTCCACACGTCGCAACATACATGCAGGAGTACCGCAAGGTACAGTTTTGTCCCCAAAACTATACAATCTATATACTGCCGACTACCCCAAATACCCATCCATTAAGATAGCGATGTTCGCAGACGATGTACTCATACACGCACACTCATTTGCGGCAAATGTAGCAAAAGCGCATATACAAAACCATCTTCACTACTTAAAACCATGGTATGATAAATGGAAAATTTATTTGAATGAAAGATAGAGTGAATGAGCTATTTTAACCAAAAAATTTACAAATATTAAAATAAATATTCCAATAAAAATAAATAACACATTTATAGAACCTCAAAAAACCCTCAAATACCTGGGAGTCTTTCTAGACGAAAGACTCTCATTTCAAACCCATACAACAAAAACATTGCATAGGGCGTATTCAGCAATGAATAGCCTCTATGCAATGTTATCCCCTAATTCCAGTCTTTCTCCCCAAAACAAACTAACCATATATAAACAAATCATAAGACCAATACTTACTTATGCTGCCCCTGTATGGTGCAGCATAAGCGACACACAAATGACGAGGTTACAGCGATACCAAAATAAAATGCTACGTTGCGTAACCTCGTCTGGACGCTACACAAGAATAGATGACTTACATGACATGACTAACATGCCAAGGATAGATGAGTACATCTATTCCTTGGCCAACAAATTTTACAAAACACAGCGGCCAACATCTATTCTTACAAGAGACCTGACGCGGCTCAGACATTACAATGAAATAAAGCACAAACCGCTTTATTCTAGACTACCACTATACTTCGGGGACGAAGACTAATCCCGCTCTTACCTATCCTTTCTACCCAAAATCCTAATAACAAATGATACCACAACATGCACTGTGCATGGGCCCACTTTGTAGATGGTTTAAGGCTTGGCCGGGCTCGTTATGGGGCGGCCGGGTGATAGAGGTTCGCAGGGATGTTTTTCCTCAGCATAGGGCCCGGTTTGGACCGAGGCCGAGGCCTCAGCGGCCTAGCGTACCAACGGTGGCTAGACGCTCCTGATTCATATCTTCGCAATCAGGGCTTTGGGGGCGGTTTGCGCCGCCGGCCAAGCTCTGATCAGGTCGGCCGGGGTCTGAAAATACAGGTGATGAAACACCCTTTCGTTTAAGCATTCAAGAGAGCTAATTTCGTTATTATTGTGACGATTTGCTTCCAGCTGGTTTAAAGCCACCCTGGCACCTTGCACCGTAAAGTACTGATAATTGCCCGCGCTGTCGCGCAAAGGCAAGGCGGCGAGACACCGTCTAACCCAGTTTCCGCGCTGGGCCCGCCTGACTAGCGTTCGCCTTCTTACCGGCACGACAGTGCGGGAAAGTCTCTTTTGTAATTGTGGCTCGTTAGGAGCGGCCTTTGGAGGCGGCAACGCCGATAACCTATCCGCAAGTTCCTGGAAGGCAGGAGCGGCCTTTGGAGACGGCAACGCCGAAGACAGGAACTCTGGTGCGCGTAAGCTATCTACATCCCCGGCTCGTGACAAATTAAAAGGCTCGCAAATCAATTTTATAAATTTATTTCTAATATCAGTCTCGTTTAATTCAGTCATTATAATTTAAAGCTTAATTTCCTTACAGTTACAAATTATTTAACTCAAACCAAAATACATTAAAAGAGAGAAAATTTTGAATAATAATAGTCTTTCCCAACCTCTGAGATCTTCCAACCAATTAAATTACAAACCACCCACAAATTAAAATAATTGAAAAATCATTAACGACACTTTTCCTACAGGTGCCCTGCTAAACTGTAGCCCTCGAAGCCCGCCTTATGCCCGTGTGTTCTTTGCCTCCAGCAAGCAACCCAAAGACACTTTCCCGTGCCTTTAAAAAAAAACCAGCACCCTGTGCTAACAACCCCGAGTCATAACCAGCTCCAGATCACTACGCCCTTAGTTTGCACACCCAAAATTCCCCTGCCGTTAATATACAAAGTTCCTATATTGATAATAAACAATTAAAACCCAAGATTAATAAAGAAAAAAAACCATTTATCAAAAACCCTTAGTAAAATCTTATTAAAAGAACCCCAAAAAAGGAATTTTCCTCAGAGGTGGTCCGCAGGGAGAGGTAGATGCTTATAATCGTCGACTGACCATGACGCCGAATCGATCCGCACTGCTAGAATCCCGTAACATGCATGAGATGGAGGGGAAAAACCATCACTGTGAGACTCAGGGTTAGTGGCTTGGATCTTCTCAGGGTCGTGACGGCGTTGCCGTATTTGTGTGGGGCCGGAGAGTTTCCCCTGTCTGGCTTTGTCGCGCAATCGGTCTCGCTTTACAATACAAGTTTTAAATGCACTTTCCTTTTCCGTACCACGCCAGACAGCCCGGCGACGGGCGACCCCTCTATGCGGCGTTGTTCGAGGGTTTTGAACGCGTTCTCTTTAACTATAGAGGGAATCTCATATTCGGTACAATATTGGGGCATGCGGTCGAAAATCGGATTTTCCGCAGAGGCCCCGGACACTGCCACATCAAGATAAGGCGGATTACGTGGAGGTATGATGGTAACATCGTAAATAATGATTTTCGGTTTATCAAGTAGTTCTCCAGAAGATGAAGGGGGTACATTAGCGGGACTTACCCCTGATGGGGGTGAGTAGAAAGAGGGGTATTCGAGGTCCCTTTCTGAGTGGGTTAGGGTGCCCTTCAAAAGTGGCGTTTCATAACTAGATTTATTAGTGGGGCCCAAGGTGTCACCCACTACTGGCGCTGACTTTGGCGGGGTAGTTAACCCCGTTGCCCTTAAAGGGTCGGGCTGAATAAGGGCTGGTTGTGTAGCTGGAGTTATGCCCTTTGAGCCTGCGGGCTCGGATTTGGGGGCGCAAAAGGGATAATGGAGATTTCCACCATATACCGCTAACATGGGAAATTCACATCCGGCCACTTTCCCCGTTTGCCGGGGTCAGACGGGGGTGAGGGAGATATACATACTGAGTAGGGACCTCAGATAGGAGGTTGCAAGTCTCAGATTGTGTGGCAGAGGTGGGATCGGACCAATTTATATTTCGGTTTTTCGCACTTATTTGTTTTTGGGCAGCTCTTGCGCCTTCAGCGGTGTAATAAGATTTTGTGCCTTGCGGGTCGCAGGGGGTCAGCGGCACACTAGGCTGTAACGAGCGACGACGCTAGGCGCGTCGTTTAATAGTGCGACTCCGCACCCCAGCGGCACGAAGGGTAGTTTTAAAATGCCTAACCTCTTCAACAGGGGCGGCATCCATCAGGCGCCACCGCGCTGAAGTTAAATAAATAAAATAATGCACGTAAACCCACAACAAAAGAAACCCTTGAAATTTTATAAGAAAACAGAATAAATATTTATATAAAAACAGAAATTCAAATGAAAAGTTAAAAGAAAGCTTAATCGAATTATCTGACAATGTTCAGCCCAAAGCCTAGAGAGTCGAAAACTGTTGTTTAAGCGGCAGTACTTTTCAGTCCGCCAGCCTAATAAACACTGATCTAATCGGCGAATTGTGATCCATTATATAGGATTCCGCTTCATGCAAAATATTTATACCAGGCAAAACTCCTCTAATATGCCACTCCCACATCAAAAGCATGGCAATCCCCGCCTACAAAATAAAGTAGACAAGAGCTGCCGTAAACACAGACTTAAACAAAATATTTGCACAAATTAACAAATAAATACAAGTATGAATGAAAATGTAAATAGGCACGAATGAAGTATAAATGAGAATGAAAGAATTATGACAATGGAAAGAATGCATGAACATACCAAGACAAAAACTTGGTTTCACTCGCGCGCTACTTGCGTACCTGTCTAGGTCAACCAGGTTTTTTAAAAAACTTTTTCCTGGAAAGTACATTAAAACAAAACAAATAATAATTCATAAAAACAAACTTTTTCAAACTTTAAATTAAAACAAACTCACTCATTATGCTTGTAAGGTCACACCGGTAGGCATATAAATGCTAAATTATAACATTTACATGTTACCCAAGGAGCCAACATCTGCTTCCGGCCCTCCTGGCTGCGCTGTCTTTTCAAACCTGAACAAGGAGAAGAAAATGAAATACAAATAAAATATATTGTAATATGTTATTGTAATGTAACTTTTGTAAAATAATAAAGCATTATGAAATTGGAATTGGAAAATTGGGTACTGCAGCCCAAGGTTAAAGATCGTAGCACTTGCACCTGTATAATTCATGCTAATATAAGCCTAATTATTTCAAACTAAAGCATTTGAAAATAATTAATGAGGGTACTCCAGAAGCCCTTGTAAACAATTTGTGTTGCACGGGTGAAAATAGGGGAGTTATGCCTAAAAAGAAATTGTTTCAAATGCAAAACTGAGAAAGTCAAATTTTTTACATATAATGAAAATGAATATACTAGCTCCCAGAAATGGCTAATGAAAAGAGAAACCTTAATAATAAAAGAAAAAGAAAAAACCTGTACCAAAACTGTCAAAGAAAGAATATTATGCACGAAAAAAGAACTATGCTATATTCTTCAGGACTCAATACCAAAATTTTTGCTACATGTCAGAAATATAAATCATCAGTATCAAACGATTGATACCATTAAGAAAAATTTATCCACGAAAGACATTTTAAGACACGTTGATTTTTCGGAAAATTACGTATGTAAATATGGCGAGGAAGTTTAATCAGCGCCCTTTGGAGGTTCGAAACCTCAAATATCATTA
The DNA here is from genome assembly GCA_019359885.1 of Listronotus oregonensis. Taxonomy (NCBI): domain Eukaryota; kingdom Metazoa; phylum Arthropoda; class Insecta; order Coleoptera; family Curculionidae; genus Listronotus; species Listronotus oregonensis. The sequence goes on from JAHBCN010003913.1 coordinate 22,211, forward strand.
CACACAATGAAGCATTATTCCGTTATCCTTTTATACCATGTCGGATGATTTACGACATGATCCAGATGCTATTTGTGCTCATTTGGATCTGGTCATAACAGAAATCAAAAATATAGTACCGCAATTAACTACAGTACATTTTTTAAGCGACAGTTCAACAACACAAGACCGTAAGAAAAAAATGTTTTACCTAATGGCTTGTTATCTTACAAAACAAATGAATGTAGGTGTCTTGAGGTGCCATTACAGCGAAAGTGGACTTGGGAAAGGGGCGCCTGATGGAATTGGGGGGTATATACAGACACGCTGATCGACGAATTTCCTGATAAACCTGACATTTCTACAATAGATAGAAGTGACATTATGAAAAATCTAACTAAGTGGAATATTAATGAATTTAAGGACACTTACTCTTTTGAAAATAATTTAGAAGGTTTTGACAATTTATAACAACTAAGGGTCTTGTTCCCCTATATTTTTTTAAATTTTTATTCTTACCATTTCCTATAGAAACTATATACGGCTTGTATTCGAAATAAAATAAAGTTTGTTGTTTTTTTAATATAATCACAATATACGTCAAAATTATGTATTTTCTTTAGGATTTTCCTCCGTTACGGTTCTTCTCACCTCCGTTACTTCTATTCTCTTCTCCGTTATATCTAATCTCCACTACATAATAAAAAAATAATTATAATAATGTCTTGGTTTTGACAAGAATGACCCAATTATTGTTTATTCTCAAATTTCTTTTCCATTATTAAACAGTTTTTTTTAAGTTTGCTTTGAAGCAAGAAATATTATGCTGCCTATTAATATCGCTAATATATTATTGGCTGATAATGAAAAAGGATTAGAAAATATCCGTTTGGAAAATATCGAACGGCCAAGAATGAGTGCTAAAAGTGATTCTTTTTCAATAAAGGATATCAGATTTAAGGCACTCCTTAAACTAAACGAAAATATGGCCCAGTATATATTGAACGAAATCTTGCCTCAACTGGATGAAAAAAATAATCCAGTTGCTGTGCCAGGAGTAATAAAATTCTTCGGAGTGCTCCACTTTTATGCCACTGAAACTTTCCAACGGGTAATAGGGCAAAGTTATAACATTTCTTTGTCCCAACAAAGTATGTTAAAGGCAATAGAGGAGGTAACTACTGCTATTGTCAATACCTATGGACAGTGGATACGCTTTCCAAGGACAGAACGGGAAAAAAATGAGATTAAACATAGATTTATGGAAGCAACAAATTTTTCCGGTGTTATTGGAGCAGTCGATTGCACTCATATCCGAATATTAAGACCAACCACAGTAGATCATAATTTTTGAATCGAAATGGTTTCCATTCTAAAAATTTTCAGATAGTAAGTTAAAGATGTGTTAGTATTGTCTTGGTATAGGTATCTACTAATTAAGTTAAGTTAAAATGTTTGGCAGGATTATTAATAGACAGTTAAGGTACTTCAATGACGTAAACTTATCTTTTTGACGTAAACGTAGGAATATACGCAAAGTCTTGACTGATTTATTTCAGTTAAGGTGAGTTCGTTTCTTCACGTAACGTATCTTATTTCGTGACGTAGACGCTGGTTCATACCTAACCTTACTTTTTTTATTTTGTTTAATCTACATATTTATGTTTATAGTTTTTGCTTTTTTGGATATAATTATAACTTGTTTTTTGTTAATACAAAAAAATGGAGGAAATTCTAAATTTAGCATTATTAATGAGTGATGACGAAGACGATGACATAGACGATCTTTTAATTGAACACATATTAGATGATGGGGAAGTACTGGGACCAAGAGCTCAGTTGTACTGGCGATTTGATTTGGAGAATATGCTGGAAACCGAATGTATAGGCTTATTCAGATTTTCAAAAGACACATTCCAAGGCTGGCAAGAAGCTTGGAGATTCCAGAATCAGTAACAACTGTTGATGGTGTGACCATATTCGTAAGTATAAAAAAATATGGAACCTTGCCTTTAAAGATTAAAGAACTTTGTAATCACCTGTAGCCCATCCATGTAGTTCTGACAAGACAATTTCCAATATATTTTTTTGTTCTTTTAGGTAATAATGCTCTGTTGATTATTAAGAAGATTTGCATATCCAAAATAGACTAGTAGATTTGGAGCCGATCTTTGGTTATTCTTCTGCAGTTTTATCAAATATATTCAATTCAACACTAGGTATAATTGCAGAAAATAAATGCTATCTGTTGGAAAACCTTTGCAAATAATACTTTTTGAATTTCAACAAACTTCAACAATATGCTCATGTAAGTTTGAGATAGATATATTGTGTTTTTGAAAATATATTTGAAATTTCTCATTTAAACATTGCATTCAATGCAATAATGAAGGTTAATGAAATTTGTAGGCAATTTCAAGAAAAGGTTCTCCTATCAGAAATTGTTGGGGCTTTATTGATGGAACTGCCCGACCCATTTGTCGACCTTCTGTTGAGCAAGAGCATTATTATTCAGGACATAAAAAAACCATTGTCTAAAGTTCAGTCAGTTATTTGTCCCGATGGAATCATAATTAGCCTCAAAGGACCTTATGAAGGACGCAGACATGATGCGGGAATTTTCAGAGAATCTGGTTTATATCCAGAACTGGAACAAAACATGGTATTTCCTGGCCAGCAGCCTCATAATTTTGTTATTTATGGTGATCAAGCATATGGTCAAGAGAACTGCTGCTGAGGCCATACACAGAACATGAAATGGCATTAACCCCGAAAGACAGAATTTTAACAATTTAATGATGGTTTTAAGAGTTTCAGTTGAATGGGGATTTAATAAAATAGTTCAAAACTTGCCTTTGTTGATTTTAAAAAAATTAAAAATACTACTGCAAGATGTAGGTAGAATCTACAGGGTAGCTGTAATATTAGCAAATTGTCACACTTGTTTGTATGGTAGCGAAACATCATCTTATTTTAACGTTGTTCCTCCTGGACTAGAGGAATATTTAAATAATTAGGTCAAAATATGTTTAAACACAAATTAATATAAACTATGTTTTCATGAAAATCTGGATATTTATTCATTAACATAAATCTATAACAGTCAAATCTGGTACTAAATCTATTTACTTATACTAGACTACCAATCAACGAAACCGTTGATAGTCGCATTAGAGTTTATTTGTATTTTTGTCACAGTCTTAATTAGTATAGGTAGGTAAACTAAAAAACTATACAAACGTTTTTGAATTTCAATTTCAAAATTAGAAACATCTCAATCAATCTTAAACTCAAAACTTCTTAACAAAGCTAACTGTATTGTAAAAATGCTAAATAATATATGTATTTATGATTCATTCATTCAAAAAAAAACTAAAAATATTCCAAAGTTAATTTGCTTGACTTTATTATTCACATTACCAAATGCTTGAAATGCAATTTCTAAGAGCTTTTGCTGGTTTTTAAATACATCCATTTCAAGTTTTAGCTTATTTTCTATCCATGGAGACTTTTCTTTCCTCTATTTTCATTTTCTCTTTTCTTTCCCAATTTTCAAGCTAAAATTTTTTTTTCCTGGAGAGTTTGTTTCCCTTTCTTGCAAGGTTAACTCTCTTCTTCTAATTTCAAACCATCTTTCTTTTTTCTTATCCAAATAACTTAGAAGAGCTTGTTTGATTCCAGTTGAGCTAGCTTCCTAGCTGGAGCTAAAAAATTACAAATAAAAAATAAATTATTTGTATCCAATATTCTTGAAGTTTTATATTCTGTTGCACCATAAAGTGGATTCCCATTGCTATGGTATAAGTCTTATAATAATTATTCAATAGACAATTCAATCTATAACCTTACTTAAAATGGTCCTTTGTGACACGGCATTTCTTTAACAGAAGGGGTACTCCTACCTTCATTACTTCTGGTTCAGTATGATTTTCGATATTTACATTACAGTCATCAGCACTTTCTGATATAGTGACTTCATTGATATCTAAGACAAGAAAAGTAGAGAAAGAAACTTTATTACTTATTGATACACATCAATATTTAAATAGAACACAAAAAAATATTATATGTTCCTATGAATTTTTTCCAAGGTCCTCCCCTAGAAAGATACACTACCTCAACTTTCGCCCCTAAATGCCTTTCAAAGTAATTATTAATGTAATTTAATATTTTTTCAGTATGACAGACACTAGATGAGACTCCTTAAAGCAAACCCAGATTTAAACATCTGCCATATTTAAACTAGCTTTACCACAATAATGCCAATTTTTTCATGCCCTGTATGATAAAAGGCACAATATTTTTAGATACCTTCAACCTCAAAGAAAAGTTACTCTTTGGCCGATATCAATAAAACAAACAGTGAAACAGAAAACTGAATACTTACCTATTTATGATGAAATGTATTTATTCCTATAATCCTTTTTTACATAAAAAGCTAATTTATTATTTTAAATGACATGTCAAAAAACAGTCGTTGATACAAAATCGGATGTTTCTCAGATAAACAGAAGATCCATTATTTCAAGTAAAACAAGAAACCATATAATCCACAAGGGAATTTGAAGTATTTTCTCAAAAATAGTTTATTTTATTTATATCAAACAAGAGTAGGTATGTTTTTAGTTTAAGGTTCAGCAGTCGGAAAAATTATTAGATTATATGAAGTATTTTAAAGGTTGTAGAATTTTTTAATAGGAACTTATGATATTTTTTGTGTGTCTATCTGAATCCGGGTATCCGGAGATTGCCCACATATTCTGGGACACACTACTGGACATTAACTAAAGTGATATGCAGTATGCAACTTCTTTTTTAATATATGTGCATTAATTGGCATCATAACCTTGGAGGCAAGATTTCTGAGTTTTCTTCAAAGAGAGAGAATTGTGGTTTCACATTTATAGGATAAATGTATTTGCCTAAGGGGCCGTTCAGGTATTACGTGAGCACTATGGGGAGGCAGGGGGTCTTTGCTTTGCTTATTTTGGATGACATGGGGGTAGGAAAGTCTAGATGATGATTACGTCATCGGTAGTTATTTACTTTTTCACGAATGGTAATTATATAACATAAATTAATTATAATATTTAAAAAACAATACATTGATTGACAAATGTTTACGTAAGCATGAGGGAGGGGTAAGATCTTTGTTTACTTTTGCTGACAAGGGGGATGGGGGATATTTGTAATAAATCTGTTATGTAATACTTGAACGGCCCTAATGGCAAGACCAGAAATTTAATGCAAACATAAAAATTCATCAGGATGCCCAGGTAGTATAACCTCATGTTTGAGCTTGTATTATGACCTAATATTGAAACTTACCACCAATATCAGCAAAACTAGTACTTGTAAAAGGAAACTCCGTTTCTTGTGTGGCTGCCTCTCTGGCTTCAAAACCCTTTTTGATATAGTGAATCCTTTGTTTTTTCATTTTTGTTCTTGATTTTTAAATTTTTAAATTCATTGATCAACTCTGATATTATTCTAAGAAGATCGTCTATCTCATTTATTTCCTCTTCAATTCCAGATCTAATAAGATATATATTGCACTAATTAAATAAAATATGTACCTGAATATTTTATTAAACAATAAAAATACTATTCCTAGTAGAATTAGGGCTCTTGAGTACCTTAACATAGTCTGATTTGGACTGTAAAATACTTTTGTGAAATTCGTACCTGAATTGTGCAATGCCTTCCTTCGCACGATATTTGTTAACCAAATTTTTTACTCTATCCTTTAAAGTTCTTACATTTATACATTTTCCTGTTATTTGGATTAAATGTGTTTGTATGAGACTCCATCTATTTGGATCTTCAAAGGGGTTTTGTCCTACAACTTCTCTTAACAAATGGATATCGTCTTCTTCTGAAAAATGTACCCTTTTTTTGTGCTATTCATTTTTTTTCAATTAATCCTTTCCACAAGACACAAAAACGTATCTACTGGCTTCACAAAACTATAATTTATCAAATTAACATAGAAAAATATAGCTGCCTAATAAAAATCAAAAATAATAAACAAAGCAGAAAGCCGAAAAAGTAAGGTTTAGTACACAGCGATGAAACACGAAAACGTCTAAATCGGTAAATTCCGGTTCGATGCGTTTACTGAACAAGCCGACGTGCAGAGACGCTACGTTACGTCAGCCGTATCTCGATACGTTTAGCAAATCATTATTGCGCAGGCGCCACAGCCAAACTGAAGCGATACGTTTACGTTTTTGGTGTCACCTTAACTGTCTAATAAATATAAATGAAAAAATTTATTTGTTTTGTAGGTCCAGTGCCCGTTCCCAGTGCATGTTCTGGGAAAAAAGGGGTCTAAAGCGGCATCTATGGCCACTTTTACGAAAACAGGAAAAACAATAACGGTTATCGGATCTTGCAATGCTGAGAAAAATTTTCTTCCGCCTGCCTGTATCATCAAAGGTAAAAATAAGAAACCAGAATATAAAGATGGAATGACATCTGGATCTGTGATTTTCATGTCGGCAAAATCAGCCTATATAACATCAGGGATAGTTTTGGAGTGTTTAAAAGTACAATTTTTCACAAAAAAGCCTCCTGGAAAAGTTTTATTAATTCTAGATGGACATTCTGCTCATTGCAATGCGGTTGCCCTGTTAAAGTACGCCAAAGAAAATGACATTATTCTCTTGTCATTACCTAGTCACACTTTTACACGTGTGACCATCTGTCCTATACAGGCTAGGAGAGATGGCCAAATGCCTTTTTCTTTTTTTTTTTCAATATTCACAATTGTTTATATCTGTGTTTATTGGTTATTTTTGATTAAAAAAAAATATTAAACTTCATGACAAAATTTAACTGGTTATTTTATTCACCCTAGTTTCTTTCCTTTTTAGTCATAAAAAAACCATGACTATCTTTCCTAGACTTACCCTAACGATAAAGTAAGAGAGAGGCAAGCGAAGAGAGAGACCGATTCGGTATATTTCGCGAAGTGGTATCGGATAGAGATATTTAGTATAGAACGAACTAAAAACATCGTTTTAATGGCTTTTTGCCTCTTTCCTTGAGTAAAAGAAGAACGAATAAACCAGCGAGGAACGAACGACATAACCTCGTTTATTGACTAGCTTTCGTATGTGTGTTGACTAGTTTTCTGTATTTTTTTTGTACTTTTGCAAAATGCTCTATGTACAGCGATTTTTAATAATTGCGGTTGAAAATGAACAACGAATTTATGAAAATCACGCCCAGAAATAAGTTAGGCGGGATAAAAGTGATCCATTTTCTCCACATGCTAAATGATTTATCGATCTATTTTGCCTAAATAAGGATTTAGTGGCATATCTTTTTGCAAATTTACATCCCCATATGGCAGAACGAATTAGTAATTCAAGGATACCTCGTGAAATAAGAATTTTAATTGCCTTAAGATTCTTTGCCACAGAAAACTACCTAAAGAATTCCTTCCTTCTACAAGTCAACAAGTAGTTAGTAATTGTATACATGCAGTTGCAGAAGAAATTGTTTTAAATTTGGGCCGTTTGTGTATTAAGTTTCCGTTAGGTGAACAGGCAAAGGGCGAACTTAAAAGAGGTTTTATGGAGAAAGCAGGATTTTGTGGAATCAATGGATGTATGTATTGTACTTACGTTACTATCCTTGCACCTTCAGGAGAGGAACACCACTATGTAAATAGGAAAGAATTTCATTCTAAAAATGTTCAAATTATTTGTAGCTTGGATTTACAAATAATCAATATTAATGCAAGATTTCCAGGATCAAGTAATAATGAATTTATTTGGAGAGCATCGGGAGTTCATTATTGGAACAAGAATACCACAGGTGGAAGCTTCTATATATCAGGAGCAGTATATGTAGATTTACGTATATATGTCCTAAGTACTATATGTAGACTTACAGTAAATATATTTATATTCTAATTAATTTACAAAAATATCTACCAAGGAAATAATTGTTTTAAAAATAACTATTTCCTGCTAAAAGTATCAGAAAATTGATATACCATTTTCATATAAAATTTTTGGTCTATTGAAAACCTTAAAATTGGCTATAAAGATTTAGATGTTGAAAAACGATAGTTGTCCATCTGTGGTGTGTCTCGACAGCGGTAGCCCAATAAAACAAAAACATTGTAACAGAAATGTGCAAATGCTAATTATAGTTAATAAACTCGATGTTGTAGATCAAAGTCGCCTAATTTTGGATAGTTGCGTAATTTTGGATACTGCATTATCTCAAATTTCGTTTAAGGTTTTCTTTAATTGAATCCACAGAACAAAGCACATCCAACATAAAATGATCCCGTGTGAAGTACTTAGTTCGACTGTTCAGTACTAGATGGCACAATATTATTACGTGTTTATTTGTAACAACGAGTTTTTTGGTTCACCACGTAAACAGTTATGAAAAGGTAAGTACTTAGCGTAAGAAAGTGTAAGTTGGCGAGGATGTATTAGAATACTGGAAGAATAAGCGTATCTATTTGAAATAAGAACTACTCTCATGGGCTTTTTAATTTTAATCACCTAACCTAGAATCTAGAGGTTACCTAATTTTGGATAGGAAAGGGTTCCTTAAATTGGATATCCAAAATTAGGAACCGAATTACATGTACCGTTTTAAACCTTGTTTGATATTTTTTTTTTTTTTTTTTTCAGTAAAATGCCTAAGAAAGGAGTTGCACATAAAAAATGGAATCCAGAAAATATGAAAAATGCCATTGAAGCTGTTAAAAGTAGACAAATGGGATATTTAAAAGCGTCAAAGACCTTCAACGTTCCAAAATCAACTCCTGAAATGTATTTCAAACGTGGCCAACCCTTAGAAGAACAATGCGCACTACAAATAGGTCGAAAACCAGTTTTATCGTCTCAAATGGAAGAAGACTTGGTACAATACTGTTTGGAAATGGACACAAGATATTACGGTCTTGGGCTCGCAGACATTCGCAGACTGGCGTATCAGCTTGCTATAAGGAATAACCTACCTCATCCTTTTTCGAAAAGAAACGCAAATGCCGGTAAAAAATGGCTTACAAATTTCTTTAAACGTCATCCCAATCTATCTTTGAGAAAACCCCAAGGAATTTCAAAAAATAGAATAAAAGATTTCACGCCAGAAAATATCAATCTTTTTTTGATCTTCTAGAACCCGTTATGGAAAGAAGTTTAAATTTTTAAACCCCCTTTAGAGTTATAATGTGGACGAAATCGGTATCACCACAGTGCAATCGAAGATTGCTAGAGTCATCCTTGGAAAAGGGGGCCGTAACTGCCGCGAAAGCACTAGTTCCCTTTATGATTGCTTGAGGTTTGTTCCTCCGTTGTTCTATTTCCACGGAAAAATATAAAGGGCCTGAGCTATTAGACGGGGCTCCAGCAGGGTCAATTTTTGAGTGTCACCATTCAGGATGGATACAGAGTCACATCTTTACGCGATGGGTGCAACATTTTATTAATCACGTAAAAAGTTCAGAGGAAGTTCCCGTGTTGCTAATTCTCGACGTCCGTCAATCGAAATATATTCTCAGAAGCAGATTTTCTTACAGAAAGACAAAGAGAGAGAACTCCGCCTCGACAACTGACCCAAAAATTAACTTCTTCACCCAAATTAAACAACACCAATAGAACCTCAATTCCCTTTATTGAAAGTACTCCCCCAAAACAAGAACTGATGGCAGTGTTGAAACCAAACGGTTGTCGGACGTTGTGAAAGTTCTAGATTTTTCGCCTTTACCATCCTGCGCTTCGTACCTACTTCAAACAGGGCGTAAAGCTGCTTCGGCAGCGGACAAGTACACCATATAAAGACAAGGGGAAAAAGCTAGAGTCAAAACGACAAAGAAAAGAATTCCTAAAAATAAAGGAAAGTCGCCAAAACTAGAATCATTTGGAAAAACTAAAAAGACGATTGGTAATACTAAGAAGATAAAAAAAGAGAAGTTGAAGAAGAAAGTGATTCCTCCGACTTCTTACAAGATCTTATTTATGATGATGACTCAATATGGACGCAGAGGGAGCGATAACGCAACCTGTATTTTCTGCACTGGAAACTTTTCAGCTGACCGACATGGAGAAGCCTGGGTGCAGTATTCAATTTGTTTCCAACAGGACACGAAGACTGTGCTGGCAGTAAGAAAACAAAACTTATGTGTGTAATTTTTGCTTTGAAAAATTGGTTCTCAATTTTGGAAAAGGTATTTAATTTTGGGAACCCTTTCTTTTATTTGGAAAAGTGCTCTTTTTTTACTTTTTTTATTTATTATGTTCCTTTGTGTTAATATAAATGTTTTTGTGAGCATATACTGTTTTATTGAGTTAATAACATATTTTAGGCACAAAAAAAATAAAATTGTTTTTTTCACGCAAAAATTTGGGTAAGCTACCCAAAATTAGGCGACCTTCCTCTACATTATCAAAGCATATAAAAGCACACCTCTAATGTTAAGCTGGATGTAAACTGCAGAACCTTGAGGCATATTTTAAGAATATTATTAAAAACTACTATAAACTAAGCAAAAATTTGACAGAACAAGATTACTTTATTGTCTTTACCGGATCCCAAAATGTTGTTGAAGAAGGGGGCAACTTGTTCATTTTGGGGAAAGCATCTTATGCAGTTAGTCGAGCATGTCAAGTTAATTTATCAGTTTAAAAATTTGGATTGAAAAGTATACCTAAAACTGGATATTCTTTTTTCGTTTTTACATTAGATTCTTTTTGTGAAAGAAATAAATAGAAAAGGCACCATTATTTGCCACGCTATAAAAGAAACCCGATTAGCGAAGTAAATCTGTATAATTTTTAAACATCTGGAGACTCTTATCGGTCAAAGAATAAGTAATCTTTTAGAGAAAAGTGATGACTGGAATATATTCAGTTTCCATTTTTTCCCCAAGGTTAAATCCTCCATATGCCAAAAAGTAAATATGTCGAAAAAATTGATACATTGTAGCGGCCAGAATATCGTTTACTGACGTGATCACATGGAGACGTTAGAAAACAGAAAATTTTTTGTTTCTGGTTATTTCAAGAGGATAATGTAGTGCAGGGGGGTTCGGGGAGTACAGTTCATTCTGAATATAGAAACTCAAATTATTTTGATATTAAAATAAAATAAATAAGTTAAGTTTTTGTTGAGTAAGTTTGCCTAAACTATTGTATCTGAATGACACATGGTTATCTGTTGCGTGTATTGCTTCGATAACTACAATTTTTTTTAAAAAAAATATAAAGGAGGCACAACTATATACAGTCATAAAGAATAAGTCGTTAATTGTTTCATTGAAAATAATACTCAAAAGTAGAAAAAAATTGGGAATTTTGCCGCGCTGAAGTTGTTAATAATAATAATTGAATTGTAGTAACTAGTATAAGAGAATCCATCGCTTTTTTTACTTGACAATTACGACAGCCACTTAGCTCCAGGCTTTTGAATGCCAGTCCATAGCTAGAGTTTTAAAAACTGCAGAGTCATTGTTTGTTCCAGTCGCTCCAATATGTCCATAGGAAATCGATAGTATGAGTCACATGTACCCATTAACACCATTCTAAAACAAAGTTTTTTAGTAAAAAGTAAACCAATCTACATTGAATTTAAAATTTTTTAATATTTAATCTATCACTTTACCTAAAAGACTTCTATATGAAAAAAATGTTGTTTCATAGTGCTTCGGACATTCAGTGGAAATATGTTTTCCGTAAATAGAGCCTATGCAATTTGGGCATTTATCTCTTAAAAATTTTTTCTTTTTCCCCACTGTTGGAAAAAATTAGTACTAATGGTTGAAGCACGGGCCACAGAACTTGACATGTTTCCTTATTAATATAATGAGCAGTGCTCTTTCCAATATAATTGCTCATGCAATCTCTTCATGAAACAACCTTCTAATAAGTAACTAAAAATAAAATATTATAATTTTCCTAAATACTCTATGTTTACTCTTATTGCATATAAATACACAATGTGGTAAATATATCCCAACATTTCTAAACATATTATAATACACTTCTTAAAAACTTACTGCAGGGTTAAAGCTAAACGCTGTCCTGATAAAATTGATCTTCTGACTGAAAATTTACTCGGGTATATAGATAGAAGACACTATCAAACTTAAAAATATTATATGCTGCACGCACATCAAACGGAAAAAATGCAACTTATGTCATAACTTTGTTTTATCGTATAAACATAGGCACAATAGAAAGCAGCAAATCCTCGAACACCTCGCAACAAGGCATAGGCTGGGGAAGTATCTCATCACCGACTCACCCCAAAAACCCCTATCGAATTTAAAAAGGGCTATAAAAGCAAAACAACACCTGCCAATCAACCTAAAGCCAGGACACAAGACGGCAATGACAATCCTAAGACAATACACAGCCCTTTAATACTGCTTTCGGTGACTATCCAAAAAAAACCTGAAACCACTGCTGAAGACTACGCCACCCGTAAATAAAACAAATATATCCATAGAAAAAGTAATCAACTTGGTCAATAATGATGATGACCAAATACCATTCAACGTGCTCATAAAGAAACCAACAAAAGAAGAAGATCTTATTCCTCACAATCAATCCTGGGAATCACGTTAAGAAAATCCTCAACAACAGAGACATGCTTATATGAGACATTCCCAGAGAAATAGTTACTTCAGCACTGTCAATCTTGAAGATACCGACATCAATAACAAAGACAACGTACCACCACCCGAAAATAGCAAAACTACCACGGCCAATAGAGGGAGAAAACCAGAAGGTATCCCACCGGGTAATGGCGACAGTAATAAAAAGCAACAAATAACGCAACCAAAGACGAAAAATAACAATGACATCCAGAACTAAGCCAAACAATCTTTTACCAACACCAAAAAGAATAAAAGCAACAAACCACCCCCAATTATATTAAGGGGTTAAATTTTTTAAAAAATATCTGTACGAAAGGATATAGAGTTTACTTTTCCAAACACACAACAATTGTACAAACGAATAACTTAGAAGATAACAAATCATATATGAGACAACCACAAACGAATCCAGAAAACGAATTCCACATCTTTTCAACTCAGGAGGACAGGAATCATGTATTTATCGTAAGGAGACCAACCCGACACACAAGAAGTTGAAAATTTCCGAACCGACGAGCAGAATATCACCGTTAAGAAGATAATTTCATAATAAACACGATACTTGTGGTTACTGGCGCAGAAACCACCCTGAAAAAGCTTCAACAAGAAGTTAAACACATCAACAACGTTTTAGTCCAATGGGAGAAGAGAGAAAACCGAAAGTTGATTATCTAATGTAAAAACAATCAAATGAGGGAGCATGCCATTACAGACTGCTACAGAGTTTTGTTCCTACAAGCAATTTTAAACAAGTTCGCAACAGTTTACAAACGGGTAGTGATGCGTATGTCATAAAATAATAATGTTCCAGATCGGTTGCTAACAGGGTCGCTAACTGTTGTTGGAACAACGGACAATCTTAAGCGCCTAACTTATTCCTTATGAACCCAAAAGCAGAATTTTCCCTTTCTTACTTATTTTTGTAAAGCGAGGTTATATTCATTAGTTATTTTTATAAACTTTGTCATTTGTAGTTGTGTTCTGTGTTTATTGAAGGTTTTAATAATTAACTTTTTGCGAGATTTAAGATGAAAAAAGGTAGGTAAAATAAAAGTGGATATTAGATACCTATATGAATAAAATTTTAATATTTTAGGTCTGAACAAGTTTTTTGTCTTTACAAGTCCATCTGCTCTTTCACCAGGATAGACCCAATCAGTGCAACAAATTGTTAGTTGGACACCTAACCAAAGCAAACTATTAATAAATCTGTATAAAAAGTATAAACCTAAAGTAGGGACATATGAAATTAGAACCCTAAAAAAACTTTGGGAAATATTTTTCCAAGAATTAAACAAAACTCTAAATTCCAACTTAAGTCCCTCTTATTATGAAACTAGATGAAGAGAGTGTTAAAAAGCACATACAAAATATGAGGATAACCAGTAAAACTGACAAAGCAAAAAGTATTTCAAATATGCTAATGAAATGGACGAGTTTTTAAGGAAAAAAACATTACCCCAAGTAGGTGTGTTATGAAATAATAGAATTTAGGATATTTCTAAAGATAAACAATTTAGTCAAGAGGAGACATATGAGACCCTAAAACAAATTAGTACTCCATTGATATCACACCAAACAAAAACAACTTTGTAAATTGAAACACAACTTTGAATACCATAAGAAAGATAGAAGGGGAAATTACGCTAAATTTATATATTTTTATAAAGGTAAAAATTTCAGTATAATATTTTAGAGCAAGTACGTAAGAATATTTATTAAATAAAGTTATATTTTGTAGGTTTGTGTTCTAAAATTTAGCACTAGGCCATTTTTTATTTTTTTTTGGGGATTTTGAATATAGCACAATAGGCATCTAAAAAAAATTATATTGACTAAAATATTATTTTATCATGGGCCCAGTCAGGCTAAATGTAATTTCAAACATTTCGTGGGTGTCTTATTGCTAACAATTTACCGGTTTGTTTTAAAAACATAACTATAGTACTGTTTGACATAACAAATTTTGCTTTTATTTTTGGTCGAAATTTACAACAATTTTTGTATTTTTTTAAAAATAAAAATTGATTTGGTCAAATGGTACTTATGAACAAATAAGTTTAAATTTTAATAAACTACTTATAATTTTTATGTAAAAATTTAAAAATTTTTGGAAACAACCATGATTTAAAATATCAGGCATTTTATAATATGTGGATATTAAGATTTTAAAGTTGATTTATATGAAATTTGTAACATATTTAATTTTTTTTTTTTTGAAAAATATTGCATTTTGGTTTTAAAAAAAAATATTCGTATTTTAATATTTGCATTTATTAAAAAAAAAAAAAATAACCTCAAAACACAAGAAAGTTTATTGTCATTACAAAGGGATCCCAAGTTTACAATTGTATATACTTAGAACTAATCTAATAAAAAAAGTTTGGAAATGCATTTTAAAAGATTAGCATCTAAAATAAAGTTTATTTACTTAATAACACAGGTCTAAGAAATAAAAGTAGTGTGTGCTGATTTTCGGATTAAGAATTTCTGGTGTATTTTTTTTCCGCTGAACCAAAATCTAAGGTAAAATTGGGATCAAACAGCAAAAGATCGAAAAAAGGGCGTAATTTCAGATTTTACCGTTTTTTCTAAATTTACGTCAATATTTTAAACTATTAAAAGATCAGCAAAACTTTGAATACATACACTATGTATTTTTACAAGACTTTTAATTTAAGTTATTAACCCTTTTCAAAAATAAAATATTTTTCGGGTTTTATAGAAAACCAGAATTTTTGGGTTTTTTAAAAGGTTATTTTCCTGAAAAAAATTGAAAATATAAGAAAGGGATTATAAGACTAGTCCAAAGCAATAGAAAATAATTGTTTAGTGTTTAGAAGAATACTCTGTGTTGCTAAAAGCAAATTTTCTGGTTTTGGTGGAGACCAGCAGGAAATAAAAAATGTTTAGCATAAGTTAATCGAACATATAAATTTGATTGAAATGGGGGTAAAATCTATTTAAGAGTGACAGGCTGTAAGTATAGATTATTACGATGGTACCGAGTAAATAAAAAAAAAATATGAATAATTCTTTTTCGTTTTATCTTGTTACCGTCTCATATTAATAGTATATTACAATAGTGTGGTAACAGGTTTTTTAGCACACGTAAGTAAGTTTGAAAAACGAGCCGCAGGCAGTATTTTCATTCTCTTAAGTGTGCTAAAAACCCATTCCACGCAGTTTTTATACTATTTTATCTACAACCGTTCGTTTTGATTAAATACAAATTAATTATATTCTAAATTCCCCAACGGCCCCAAGCAATTTTTTGCTTTTTTTTGTTATGAAAATTGGGATGTCATAACAAATAAAAAACACTTTGAAGTTGTCAGTCAAAAATCAGTCAAGAAATGAAATTTTCTGCCACAAGCCGAATTCGCTACAAAAAGGCCTATGATATGTTTATCGAATGGTGCTCCCATAAAGTGAATAACTAAATGAAGATGTATTAATTTATTTTGAGACGGTTAAAAAAAAGAATCGCTTTGGTGCTATTTTTTAATGCGAACCCAAACCTTGTCCATAAAAAAGAACATTAGATAGACAAATTTCCAAAATTAATAGCTTATTTGAAAAAAACCTGGCCCAAAAAACAGAAGAATCCAGGTTTTTACGCGCGGAAGTCAACAAGTTCATGGAAGAAGCTCCTGATAAAGATTTTTTGATGATGAAGGTAGGTTCTAATTTCCCCAAAATTAAAAATATACAGAAAAAATTATGTCCAAATGTTAACTTTTTCTCACACTTTCCTCAACATTTTATAATTTAGGGCCAGGTACCTAATGAATTCACGTTTATCTCAAATAAACATCCACAAGAAATTTAAAAATATATATATATTCTGCAAAAATCTTTAAATTTTCTAATAATTCTATAAGTTGTCGACGTAGTCACTGTTAGAAATAGGACAAGGTTCAAGAAGAACGAAGTTTTTCTCCTATTTTTTTTATATGTTATTGATGTTCATTTAAGAAAAACGTTCATTTATTAGATACCTGGTGTTTCAAATTACGCATGTGTAAAATTTCAGTTTGTAATACAGTGTGGGAGAAAAGTTAACATTGAGTCAACATTTTTCAACGCAAATGTCTATAATGCATGATAAAAAAATGCATCGTATAATGTAAAATAATATTTGTTTTAGGTGTTACTTGGTATTAAAATAGCTGGAGCGTGCAGGAGGGAGGAGCTTACAAATCAAGGCCCAAGACCGATGAAATAAATGACGAAAGTACTGAAAAATACCTAAAAGGCAAAGAAGAAAAAACCGGAGAACAGCAAGACGAAATTAAATTTGTAGAAGAAGAAATAGACATTAAGAAAAAAATTACTAAAAAAAGAACTGAAAAAAAATGCAAGAAGACAAAAGAAACCCGAGAAATGCAAGATGTAGAAAAAGGGAAAATGACGTAGTAAATGATGATACTAGCAACACTGGAATTAAAAGAAAAGGACCGAAGATGAGAAGGTGAACTAGAGGAAATGATACAGTTTCTCTGAAGTTAAAAAAAAGGAGGTCGAAAATTAAAGGATAAACAAAACAATGAAATTGGGGAGAAACTGTAGATAAAACAACCGTTGACAAAATAAAAGAGACAAAAGGGAAATAGGGAATACTGGAAAAAAACTGAAACCAAAAAAAAAGAAGTCCTCAAGAAAATTGATAATATATTTCCAGACAGGACGAAAGAGAATATTTAAAAAAAATTTCCAGCCTGTTAGTACCATCAACGTTTAAAAAGGCATTGTTTTGGCCAGAACTAACTCCATCTAAAAAAGTTTTAGGTAAAAATGATACCCTCTGGGAACAACTTCCGATGCTTGGAAAAAAGTACTACTCCAAAAAAAAAAAGAAAAAAAAATAAACAACTTGAGGAAAAGGAAAACAGAAAAAGAAAAACGGCTGAAAAAAAAATATTTCAAGAAAGAGACCTAAAAAAACAAAACTTGAGCAACAAAATTCGAGAGAAAATAAAGAAGTGTTGCCTAATGCTAGCGAAAATGACAGTGAAGTGTGTATTAAGAAAGTAAAGGAAAAGATAAATTTGAAAATTGGTGACTTTGTGATAGTAAACTATGAAAATAGTTACTATCCAGGAAATGTGACTGGAATTGAGAAAGAGAAAATATTGATTAATACCATGACTAGAAGTGGATTTAGTTGGAAGTGGCCAGATGCAAAAGACGAAATTTGGTACGACTCCATAGAAATTATGCAGGTGATACAACCACCTAAAAAAATTAACAAAAGATGCTGTTTTGAAGTTGAGGAAATAACTAAATATAGTTCATTTGTCTAGACGTCCTATTTAAGTTAATTTTAAGAGTTTTGTTCTCATTTATATAAAAGTAGGTCCTAAATTTTAAAATAAATAGTTCGAGAATTTACGGCCTTCCTCTAATTCTAAATGAATGAGGGTTACTTTTAAAATATAATGTTGTATATCGTTTACTAAATTTTTGAAGACAAATAGCTCAAATTTACCACTAATTTTTTAAAATAATATCTTTTAGCCAAGTACCCTATTTTTTGATAAAAGTTAAAGAGTAATATGTCGAAGTATTGATTCAATTTGCTGCGATTTTTATGTATATTGGTTGATTTTTTTGAAACGCCGCAACCATTTTTAAAGTTTGGTATCTCGTCTTGTTTGTGTGTTCTAACAAATGGTCCCATATAAATTCAAATAGAATCGGTTCAGTAGTTTTTAAGAAATTGCAAAACAAATCATAAATTCATGTTGCATATTGGTAAATAAAAAAAATGTTTTCTAATAATATATTTTATGTTGGTGAGTTTATAAATTTTAAATTTAAATTATAAACAAATTTAAAAATATTACTATGTTTGCAGTTACCGATTTTAATAAACACAATAATAATTGTACTAGAAAAGCCTAAAATATTGATTTATTATATATTGGCCATAGAAAATTGTGCAAATATTTTTAACAAAAAAAGGAAGCAATTTTAAAATAATGCACACTAAAAAGGCTTTGTACCTGTTAATAACGATTTAACTTTGTAACTGTCCATAAACTTTTCTAAACATATTGTGTATTAAGCATACGTTATTTGCACGAAAAGCCCCCTTTTAATGCAATAGTCTGCAATATCATCCTCAATATCTGTGCATCAGTAAGATTTTCTAGTGCACTTCTTAACGAAATCATTGATGTAGCTTTTTTCATCGTTTCCCCTTTGAGCCGTTATTACAGTTCCATTTAATTCTTGGTCCAAAAAAATTTTGGGGGGTATAAATATTGGAAGAGTGTTTTCTTAGATAATTATGTAATAAATATAGCAGAAACGACCAATTGTGCCTGTCGCGTTTTAAAAGCATCGGTTTTCTCAGTACCCGGGAAAAACAGAACGGCAATCCCAATGCATTTTCCACAACTCGGGGGCTCGACTAAGTCTATAATTAAAATCCGTTAAGTACTTCCCCCCAGATAATCTCCTGCATACGGTGTCATAATATTCTCGTTTAGGCAAAAGACTGTCTGCCACAAAGTACGGAACTTTTTTTTCATCATCTGTTTGTTTAATTCACTAACAAAAATTCTCCCGGCATTCTACGTCACAAAAGGAAAATTATAATTCCCATCGACGGCCAACAAAAGAAAAATAAATTGTAATTTAAAAAATCGCATAATTTAATGGCGCCAGAAGTACATGTTTTCGTCGATTTCACCAACGCAATGAGGTAAATTCCAAACTGTATCAAAAATATCAGCTACTTCTCGCCAACCCGCGGATGATAATGAAAACCCCAAAATATAAAATCATCGAAGATAAACATACATCTTTTAAGCTACTCAAGAATGTTAGCAATTACTAAAAGCTGCAAATTAAATATTTACATTCACAGCACTTTTACCTAAAATTTAAAAAGTATTTCAAATTTAAATTTTAAAACAGTGTTTTATTTAATTGCTAAATAATGTATTTTTTTTGTAGAAAAAAGAACGAAGTCAGATCTCCAAGAGTCAGTTCCAAAAATTTTAATTGGAAGCCGTTCCGCCAACATCAGCCCTCTTTCAACATTTAGCCCTTCAACAACATTAGCCTTTTCACACAAAGACGATACAAAGAAAAAAGGGTCCGAAAACTTTGATCACAAAGGCGTATTGATGATAAAACTGCGCAGATTTTTGCAAAAAAATAACAGAATTGTCATCGTCAACCAAAAAGCATTTTTAATTTTATTGGCTAAAATGCTCCATTATTCCATATGCGGGAAATGGGTTGAATATGACATTAGACATACTTAAAACAATTTTGGATTTTATAATCCACAGTCTTTCTCTTCTGATAGTCTCTACTCCCGAACAAACACTACACACAACCCACATCATTATTTTCTCTACCTCCTTAATTACACCCAAAACAAACCGGGCCTTTCAAATAAAACACAAATACCATCAAATCCCTAGAACATACAAGTGTCACTTCAATATCTCTTTTTCATTCCCCTGGGTCCATCAACTCTTCTTTTTTTCTTCCAAAAAAATAACTACACACACACACACACACACACACACACACGATCTTGTTTTTTCATCCTTGATCTATCATTTTACTCCCCAGCAATTACAGCAACGACAGCCACCATTTTTAAACTGACAACATCAAATCCCAAAATTATCAGATAAATACCAGTGGGGGTGCCTTCGCCCATGCATCTGGTCAAATACCAACTCGCCCAGCACTCTTCTCTCACAACAATTAAATACATAAAAAGAATTTATCCCCCCCCCAACCCCTCAATCAACCTATCTAGACTCCAGCAATCCCCAGAAACAGCCACCATTTCAAACTGGCAACATAAAATACTTTCCAACATACAAATACCAGTTCATCCCGGGTCAAAACCAATTCGTCGGGGACTCTTTACTCCCAACAAAAATTAAAAAAACCACAGAGACACACGAACTTATCCTTCCCATCTCCTCAATCCAACCTACCTACCTCCAGCAATCACAGCAAGAACAGTCACCTCACCTCATTGACAAACGAATATTGATTGATTTTTTGTCATTTAAATTTCCTCTGTTAACTATATCTTTTACTTATAATTAACATTGGTTTATTTTATTTTTATATTTTTATTTAAAAATTTGCATTAGTTTATTTGTTCTCCATGCTGTTTCATAAAATAAATTTTTTTTACCTTAATGTATTCGCTTAATTCTTCTACTAGAGCGCCAAACTTTCGGTATTCCTGATGAGTTGCAATTCTGAATAAATACTGCAAGCTGGTAAAAAGAACCCCTGTTGCTAAATATCTTAATGTTACAGCAAACCTGAAATAATCAAGTTTTTTTTAAAGGGTTTAAAATTTTGGGTTTTTGGGTTAAGCTAAATGTTTACCTGTCTTGAAAAGGTGACATATTTCCTATTTTTATCAAAATTGTTTCAAAGTCAGTTATATCAGGTGAAGTTTTTTCCCTTCCCTAACTGCTGAAAGCTTAAGTCCGCAGCAGTGCCTGCCCGGGATCTTTTATAGAGTTCAGACTCCACCATCTCGTTTTTTTTTTTTTTTAAAGGACGCTGCAATTATCAGCACCACTATAAAAATTACGCAGACTGCGGTTTTTTTGGACTTCCGTAATATCAGCCCATGTTCTCTTGCCGTGGGAAAAAAATCAAAATAATATGACTCGGCGTGTGCTCGTCGCGATCTATGGATCGCAGTAAGGCGCCGAGTCTGCAAAAGTGTCTCCGGGAAGTTCGTGGCTCGAGACGCGTCGCCCCGCTCTACGGGCGGGGGTCGCGTCTCACTAGTCAAGTCTGAGCACCTTAATGATGGTATAGTGACAAAAAATACAAACACCACAACGAAAGGATAAATTTTTTCCAACCCAACTAAAAATGCCCAATTGCGCCGCTTCCTTTTTAATCTGGAACTAATCCGTATTAAATTTTAATCCCACATTAAATATTTTCTTTGCACCGACCTAAAATTGTAAAAGATTAGATAATTCTGGATTAGGCAAAAGGAGTGGTTTGGCAACATTGTATCTTCTAGGAATTTTTGAGCTTAATGGAATTGACACATGCGATTTGAAAGTACCTAACCTAACATTGTAGTTTGTTAATCGTTATTTTTTGGTTTCCGGTCGGTCTTCCCCAAAAAAAAAAGCAAAAGTTCTCTTTTGTGTTTGAATTTACGCCAAGGCGTAAGGAAAAAGAATTACAGGTAATTTGTGTTTTGTGATAATCATGAAAGAGTATGAATATTATTTACATAAAAAAATTACATATTTCAAAAAAAAAAGAGGAGAGACGTAAAAAACCATAGATGTTATTTTGGAATGAAACTGAAAAATAAATTTTTCATTATTAACTACCTCATCAAACTTTATTATGCTAATTGAAACTTAACCCTTCCATTTTCCCATAAGTTTTTGTTGTTCCCTTAGGAATGAAACGACAGCGACAAGCCAATTTTTCGGCCAAGGGAAAAAAAAGTTCTCATATCCCTAGTAAATGGCTTTTAAAGGGTGGAGTAGAAAATAAGAAAACTGATGCTGTGACTTGAAAAAAGGAAAAAAAGCATGTGTTTAATCACTGAAAAGTTTAATTCACAAACACCAAATCTCGTAAATAGAACTGTAGATGCTTTGAAAATTTTTTATAAAAATCCCCGAAGAAAGACATAAGAAAAGGCAGCAGAACACCGTAAAGAAATATATTTAACTGGGGGAGGGTCCTGAACCTGCAGCACACACCTGAAGAAAATAAATTATTAGAAATTGTTAGTCAAAAATCTGTATTTGGATTAAACAATCCATATGATAGTGATGGTTAGTCATGACTCGCTTTTTGGGTAGTTCTAGGTAAGTACCTACTCAGAAATGACAAAATTTTATTGCAAAACGGTAATCAATAATAATTCATCTTCTGATGCTAATATTTATTTACATTTAAATATGTCAGTAAATTGTTATTAAAAAAAAAAGCGTATTTTTCACTTAACAGACATATCTTTGAGAGATTTTTGTTTACCTCCCGCATGAAAGAATTCCAGCCCCCCTCAACCACGGAAGAAAAAAATTTTGATAGAACACCAAAAAAGACACGAAGAAGATGACGAAAAAAACTGGGTACAATAGAAAGGGGGGATACTTTAACCACAAATAGCTCTTCTTCTAAAACAAAAAAGAACCTTTTAAAACCTGCAGATATTACCCCTGTACCCCGTTGTTTTTATGCTTTCTCGTAGAAAGGAAGGCGTATTCACTGCTTTAATTACGGAATCTCCATAAAAACAACCTAATGCTTTAGGCAAAAAAAAAAAAAAGATGGACCCTATTGTACAAAAATCCACTAACAATAAGAAGAAACACAGGGGGCAGTACATCAACGTATAGGGGTTTACAGTTATGGTAAAGAAAAAGTGAATTGTCTACAATGTTTTTTTATGTTATAAGGTTCTTGGTAATAACCTTCTTTAAAAGTCACTTATCTTCAAACCTGGTCAAAAAAAAAACCTAAACAGTTTTGAAGCAAAAAGTTAAAAATTTAAACACCTTAAGTTGGACAATGCTGATAAATTTTTATTAAAAAAACCCAAAAAAGTCGTAAACCTCTTTTTGAACTGGCACTGCTAATCGCAAAGAAGAAGCCTCATCCCCCATTGATAAATGCCCAAACAATATCATACTTCAAACAAGGGGGAATCTGACCGAAAATAGCAGTTTTCACAATTCAGTGTGAAGAAAGCACGGTTGTTGCACAATTTTTGCCAGCTACGTGTATAGGGTGTAATTTTTTTAAAAAATGAAAAACATATTCATGGGCCAAACTTTTTGGGGTGGGGCACAGGTGATGCTCTTTCACTGTTAGGTGCTTTTTCTTTGTTAGGTGCCCCCTACGGATTTTTACATTATTAAAGAAAAAATCTATTACAACAGAAACAATTGCATGATACATCGGCAATCGGGCCAAAAACCCTTTCAAACAGCTGTAATAGGTAAAATGATTATTAAAGTGTTTAAATTTTTTAAAGAATATGACCTTAAATACCAGGCTCTTTATATTCTTTGTTTGGATTTAGGGTCAGAACAAAAAAAATATATATTCCATACGAAGGTATGACTATCCAGAATACGTTAGCCAGACTGTTTCAGTTGGGGAGAAAGTACAAAAAGTTTCTAAACCAAAAAAAAAGGACAATTACTAAAACCCTTTTTAAAAAGTAATAGTTTTTCAAATTAAATTAGCTTATCTAGCTGATATCTTTGAGGTATTGAACACGCTTAATTTTAAGTTACGGTTTTACGGATTAAAAAAATATTTCAACAAATATAATTGTCCATCATGATGCTATTCGAGCCTTTTCAGATAAACTGCTACTATGGTAACGTCGTCTGCAAGCTTAAACACCACATTTTTTTCCATTTCCGAAATTGACTTCATTTATGGAGAATAGTGACAACACTGCACAGATATTCGATATTCTATCTCATTTAGAAAGTCTTTTGGATGAATTCCAACGATATTTTTTTAATTTACAAGATGAACATAAATTTGCTTAAAATCCTTTCTGATATAAATTTTCTTTCAGAAAAAATGCAAGAACAAACAATTAACTTAAAACACGACTCAGTGGCTAAAAATTACTAAAATTTTGGTAATTACTACGTGTTGGATAAAATATTTTCTCATCTATCCTTTAATTGCGGAAATGGCTTTAAAATTTTACATACTATTCCCGACAACCTTTAAATGCGAAAAAAAAATTTCTGTCTTAACGAAAATTAAAACAAAAAACGGAGCCTGCTTGATGTTGCTAGTGACCTTTGTTGCGTACTTTCAAAGATAAAATCAAGAATTTCCGACCTTGTTAAGGAAATGCAACACCATACTTCGCAATAGCTTAAATTGGTGTTCAAATCTTATGTTTTTAAATAAAGGCCTCTTTTTTGTAAAAGAAATGTTTCTGTATTATCTTTCTTAATTTCATTTCAGAAAGAGGGCGCCATAAAAAAATTTGGAAACCACTGATCCAATGGAACATTTCCCCTGATGCACATATTATGTAAAATACATACAGCATTAACAATTTGTCCTACTTTGTGTGGATGATACCTTTGAATTCGTTACCTAAAAATGCAGCAAAATCTCATTTTTAAAACGCCTACAAAAAATATTAATTGATTCATAAGCATAATAGAATTTTCAACACTTTTATATCTTGTTTAACATTATTCATCACAGGAAAAACAATGGTGTAACATTAGGTAAAAAAATGTATATAAACAAAATTTTTAAACAAGTTTATAAACATAATTGCAAGTAAGCCCACTTTTCAAATTTAATATACAGGGTCATTTCTAAGTTTGGACATTTTTTAACTGTGAATAAACACGTTAAAAAAGGAAACTTTTTTAAATAAAGTTTTTTAAAAACCCAAAAATAACAAAGCTACATATATTTATTTGAAAGTGTGTTTAGTGCGGGCCTGGACATGAAATTATAGTTTATTTCTTATTTACGTTTGTTTTTTGTCTTGTTAATCATTCATTATGACTCAGTCGCATTGCTTTAACCGGACGAGGCAAGAGTTAATAATTGTTGTATCGCGAAAATGGCACAATCCAAAAACAAGAAATACGAGAATATGTTCCTCATTTATGGGGGCGTCGTTAATCTGCGACCGTTGCTTCGAGATTGTATGCGCGACGGTTTCCCTTGGGGGTTCATTTTGGACCCAAGTACTCAGGTGATTGCAAGTCAGGTCGGTTTAAGTCAAAAAAAGTGTGGACAACATTGCGGGAAAATCACCTTCAACATGTTCAAGCACTACAGCCCGAAAAGTTCTTAGAGAACTTAGTTAAGACAGGACCGTATTCGACACACTAAATGAATGTAAGTTCCATATTTTTTGGTATTTAGAAAAAGGTTATTTAAAAAAGTTGTTTATTTTAATAAGTTTTATATACAGTTGTATACATACATATACATCTCTAAATACTATTTCTTGCCAATGTCCATGTTAAAGTATATCTGCCCTAAGGAGAATTAAGAGGCATTCCCCTAATTCGTGTTATCAGCCTCAAAAACGATCTTAAAGGTAAGCCAACGACCTATTAACTATGGACCCGCCCTTTCGCTTGTAAAGTGACGCTGACGCAGACTGAGAGAGATAAAGCTAAAGGATAGAGCTAGTCCGGGTATTGGAAACTTTAATCGAGGCAATGGCTTCTAGAGCCACACAAAGTTCAAATAAGAGTTTATTGAAAGTCTGTTGACCAATAAACGTTATTAATCAAAAAATTTCTTTATCTCTATTTCCTCTCAAACAAATTCCTTCTTTTGTTCTTCTTGCTCTATCTCTTGCACAAAATCCATAAAAATCGGATGCATTTGACACAAAAATTATTTATTGTACTTATACTACAAAATTTTATAAAAAATACCAACGAATAATAAAATAACGAAACACAAATAACCAAACATTTAAAATGACAGTCTATAAACTGACTGACTTGAGAAATTCAACAAATCCTTAAATTTTTTACCAGAACAATTATTTATATTGCCAAGTTTACCCGGATATTGTAGAGAAAACAATATAGAGCACGAAGTCAGAAGAAAGAAATCTTTTGTCTGTCCTATTTATTTTCCACTTCTACGACGTGATGGAGTTTGCCTACTATTTCTTTCCAAAAGAATTGGCTAGTTATAATGGTCGAAAAATGAAAAACTATCCTCTTAACCCTTAAGTACTAACACACCGTCTCACAGACGGTACCGCATGGCTAGGCATACGATAACTCCCCACCTCAGCGTTTTTAAGCGCCGGCCGATTAGGTAACTTCAGTACTCATCGATACAGATTAGAGGTCGGCAGGGCGATTTGCGAAAGTGGATCTGAAATATTTTTTAATTTAAACCGTTGGCTTTCAGACGGAGTGTTGGGTTTTAACAGGAGCTCAAACAAATGAATGGCGACCAAAATTATGGGATACGCTTCAAATTGGTATGAAAGGCTGGAGCGATAATAGTGATGAATCAGATGTGACGAGAATTTTATATAGAAGTATCATGACTCCCGAATCTGAATGAAGTTCAAATATTTCCAAATAATATCAAAATTTTGTGTGCTGTGTATGTTTTGTTAAGGTGATGAGAAAAGGATGGGAGTGGGAAGAGGCTGAGGGGCGAAGGAGGGCGGGGGAGAGAATGGGAGTGAAGAACGTGGACGAAAGTCGATGACCTCCAAATAATGGGCGACCAAGCACAACATAGTTTTCAGTTACCAGGTTTTCAAGCGGCGGAAAATATAGGAGATCCTGTTTACCCTTTTTTTTTTTGGGAACTTTGTTCAATAAAAAATTTTGAAATGGTTTCTCAAATGGACAAAGTTAGAATAGAAGAGAGGCTAAGAATAAAAAAAAAAATTCACCAACGCTTAGGGATCTCGAAAAACTGAACTTTACCTTTCAGTTCTTAGAACGTCATGTTCAAATTTAATAATGAAAACTTAGATACTATTTTGCCAAAGGGAAATGGTAGGGAGATTATAAGGTGCATTATGTTGAAAAGATGCGTTTTTTTAACTGTTTTGAGTTTGACGACCCAAAAAAGGGATGTAAGAGGGGGTAATCCCCGCCGGGGTCAGAAATTTTCGATATTTTTAAAAAAACTGCCAGACGTGTTATTCGATAGGCAAATCAGTATGCATCGATGAAATGCTTGTAGGATTTAGAGGTCAGTGCCGTTTTAAATGTATATTCCAAATAAGTTGAAATATGGAAAAAAAGATTATGTTGCACTGATGGAAGAACCAACTATCTTGAATGCTTATATTTATAAAAAGACGAAGAACAGAAATTGAATAAACTAAAGGCCGTATTACGACTACAAACCCACTTTCAGTTCAAAAATTTTTTGAACTGGATCATTTGATTGAGTTGGAAGCCATAAACAAGAGGACAACTTGTATTGTCTTGAACAAGAACAAAAAAGAAATACCTGCTTTCCTACCACAAAAAAGGAATTAGAACAACCTAAAGGGGGTATAAAAAAGATATCACTTTGGTTTCGTACACAAAAAATCAATAAGGCTGCCCTTTTTGCCCCCCGTCTTTCCACCACCCAGTGTAGACCCACTAACCAAAAAAGCCTGATATTATTGCTGATTACAACTGCACAAAAGGGGGGGGTTCACGTTAGATGAAAAGTTAGCAGTTTGGTTGTAGTCGTCGAACTGCCGCTGGTCTAGGGCAGTGTTTTTAGACTCTTTATTTTAGCACAGTAATGTATGAACTTTACGAATCTTACAGAAAGAATAAATCACCAAAACCCTTAAAATTCATCAAAAAATTTAAAGATTTTTTCCCCTTTGTTTAATGTAATGATTCATTTCAAGTAAAAAATTTTTTAATTTTTTTTAACACGTCTCTCAGACGGTCGGGTAGTGAAAGCGACTGTTTCAATTTTAGTATAGGTTAAATTATAAGCTTAAAATTTATTCTAGATCAAAAAAGGTAATTGCATATTTATTGAAACCATCAGGGATTTACTATACTTATGGGAAATTTTGAATGACAACCTACGGGGCAGAATGGTTTATGTTAAAGGACATGAAAAAAAGAAATTTGTGAAAAATATTTTTAATGAATTAAAAATATAAGTCCCTTTTAATATTTATTTAGAATTTCCTTTTTTATCAATTTTATCAAAATTAGGAAAAAAGGACCAATCGTTCATATCATAATTTAGATTTTTTTATTCAGCTGTCAAATGTCAACTGTCAAAAACCCCATACGTCCCAAAAGTCAAACGTCATACGTTTTTTGAGCTCACGTGGGCGATGTCTTAATGGAGTAAACTGCGAAAAAATGCGTCGTCAGCTGTCAAATGTCAACCTCAACGCCATACGTCAAACGTCAAAAAGCTTCCCCGGCCCCTGATCTCTGAGCTTACGTAGATGAACGTTGAGGGCGCTGTTTAGAAATAAAATAGCAATTTATAATGTATAGACCTGGGAAAAATTTATAAAAAAATATTACAAGTGGTGACGTAAAACTTGTAAAAATACGAAATTTAACTATTTCGCGCATACAACCGTTGCAAAAACTGAGTTAAACCCTACACCCTACTAGCTCCTCTTACTTCTGCACCCGTTCACAAAAAAGTCCGGTACGGTAACTTATGGAATAAAATCACGCTTCCGCCACTACGTTTTTTTAAAAACGTTGAAACTCTGTACTCGTCTGAATTATCCATTCTTTTTTTTTTTCCTTTGTTCATATACCCAGTTGGCTTATTAGTACCTCTTGGTGTATACGCGGCGGGGGTGGGCCCGGGTCCCCTTTTGCGGTTATCGGTCCTGTCAGTCTTGAAATTGGGCGTAAGGTGCGGAGTCTTGACCTAATTACAAAACTGTCATTGAGGCCTTTGGCCCAGTGCCTGCTCTGCAACTAAACGTTTTCCCTTTTTTGTTATATTTTGTGGGTAAGGGTTGGGACTGAAGCCGGAATCCGGACACATTTGAATAGAGTCACTGCCATGGACCCTGTTCCCGGTATGACAAATCGGTTTGTGAGCTTGCGGCACGAAATTTAAGCTTTGCTGGTGCCCTGCACATGCGACGGCTCATCCCGTCGAGATTAATACAGGGGAAGAAATGGAACCTGGAGCAACCTCCTCCTGTCGACCCAATTGATCAGGAGGAGAGGAGATGGTCAAATAGTAAAGAGGCTTGTTTCGAGGGCCTTTTCATTATAGCACCTGGAAACATTCCCAACATCACTTTGGGACGTATAAAAAAATCTACGCAGCACGCAATCGTACAAGGATTATTGTTCTCTTGGGCCTGAGCTGCTTGGGCCCGGGGGAAAAGGTCGGCTTCGGCTTGCCTCCACGGGTAACGATGAGGGGAAAAGTTAGTCAGACACTATGATGTCTCTGATGGGGGAAGTGAATAACACTTTGTTGAGCGAACAATCGTTCCTACTTCCCAATAAAGTCGAGGTAGGGCGGGACGAACCCCCCCTTGCTCTTCAGGGGTTCGAGACTCTTTGCCCATAATGCCGCCCTCGATCTAAGCAAGGATGGAATAAGAATTTTAAACCTAAAACTTTGGGGTTTGGGGAAGAAGAGGCCAGAACGGCACTCGCCCTTCGCTAGCCCTACTTAGGCCCCCCGGCGGGGAGGCTGTAATTCCCAAAACCCAAAAATCGAGTCGTCCCGATCCGCACCTAGACTCGGGTCCATGTTGCCCAGTTTAATTTTTGGGATTGCCCCGGAGTGTCGCAATAGAGTTTGTCGTTTCCGTCGTATTGTTTGAATGTACTTATAAATGACCACAAACTACCTAAATCTTTTGTAACTTTAAGTAGGGTTTCTTTTAAAACACAAAATGTTACTTTTGGTATAACCTGTTTGTACAGACCCCCCTTAACCAATGAGGGACTCTTTATTAGGGATATAGAAGACTGTTGAAGCTCCTTCGAGCCGAAAACTGGCAGTCTGTTATAAACTCTGAGACGGCAACGAATACATTTTATAACATTTTCCTAAATCTATTTGCCCGAGCAAAGACAACTAAAGTTACTAAACTTAGTGAACACAAAAAATAAAGCCATGGATAATGGCATTATAACATCCATAAGAAAACGCGATAAAATGAAAAAAACTTTATTGCGATTATCCTGGTAATGATTTAAAAATTCAGTATCAGCATTATCGTAACTCTTTAAATAAACGTATATTTAAATGTAAAATGACTACTACAGAGACGAAATTAAAAAGAATGAGTCAAATATTTAAAACATTTACAAAGTTATTTCTAAAGCGATTAATGAACAAAAATCTAAAAATAATGAATATACGAGGGTAAATTAAATATGAACCGGAATTTTCTGTTTAGCACGCCACAGGTAACAAGAGTGGCGCGATGTACTGATATATAGTTAGGTAGGGATGTCAAGAGGAGGAGAGCAGGTCGGTTCGGCGCGTTATCATCAAATTTTTGACGCGGGAGGGCGTAAAACCTTTCGAAATTTTACGTCGACTATCTGCACAGTTTGGTGATCGAAACACTTTCAAAAACCCAAGTCTACGACTGGCACAAAAAATTTTCAGACGGCCGAGAGGCAGTGGAAAATGTCACTCATGCACGCCGACCCAGAACAAGCATCAACGAGGCGAATATTCGTGCAATTCGTGAATTGATTGAAGGCGACCGCCACCTTACAGTCCTGGAAATTGCTAAGCACGTCGGAATATCATACGGGAGTGCGCAATCAATCCGATGATTTGGGTTACTGAAAAGTGTGTGCAAGATGGGTTCCCCGCCTTTTGACGAAAGAACACAAAGCAAACCGTCTTGCCGTGTGTGAAAGGCTGTTGGCACAATAACAAACAGAGGGGGATGACTGGTTGGGACGTATTGTAATCTGTGATAAGACATGGGTGCACCATTACACCCCGCTGTCGAAGCGGGCAAGCATGGAGTGGCGAAAACCTGGAGAGGCTTCACCACGGAAAGCCAAGGCCCGTCTTTCTGCAAGGAAAGTTCTTGCAACGGTTTTCTGGGATTCCAGAGGTGTACTGCTGCTTGATTTTCTGCACGAACGCCGTACAATTAATGCTGAGTACTACTGCCAACTGCTGGATGCAGTGAAACTTGCCTATCGGCACAAAAGGCGAGGCATGCCTATCCAAAGTGCGATTCTGCTTCATGACAACGCTCGGCCACACACAGCTGCATTGACTCAGGAAAAATTGCGCATAATGCATTGGGAAACACTTAAACACCAGCCTTACAGTCCTGATTTATTGCCATGTGACTACCACATGTTTGGACCACTTAAAAAAGAACTGGGAGGTCACCACTTTGAGGACGACGAAGGTATAGAAACGTTTGTGCGCAATTGGCTACTGACACGACCAGCTTCATTCTTTGATACAGGAATTAAAAGACTTCCGACCAGGTGGGAAAAATGTGTAAATAAGAAAGGAGATAATGTAGAAAAATAAGATGTATTCAAACTTTTATTTACATACCAATAAAATTTTTGAAAACGAAATTCCGGTTCATATTTGATTCACCCTCGTATAAACATATTGCATAATGGAATCGAATTTTCAAGTAATAAAGATATGACCAATTATTGTAACATTTTTTTTGTAAATGTGGATGAATGCATGGCGAACAAAATACTTCCTGTACAGCAAACAGATCGGGCTCATACACTTGGCTCCTCCATGTTTCTTTCTCCAGTTGGCCATAAAGAGGTCATTCGTCATATAAATTCACTAAAAAGTAGCAGTGCACCTGGGATCGATGGGGTGTCCGCAGAAACCATAAAATTCATTTATATATCTCTTCTAAAGCCACTCTCACATATCATTAACCTAATTTTTAGAACTGGAATTGTACCAATCTAGTTTAAAACAACGGTGGTTAGTCTCATCCATAAGGCAGGAAGTAAGAACGATATTAACAATTTTAGACCAATAAGTGTAATAAACAACCTTGGGAAGATTTTTGAAAAGTGTCTTAAAGAAAGGTTCTTTAAATTTTATAAAAAAAAAATAATATTTGGTCAGACAGGTTGATTTGTGGGTGATGGAATTAGTACGTGTGAACCATGGCCGAGCCAGACAACTGCCGGCCTTGATGTTGGAAAGAGATGTATTGCTGTGTTTCTTGATTTGGCGAAGGCATTTGACACGGTACCTCATGATAAAGTCCTTAGTACACTCAAAAACTGTGGAGTTCGGGTTGCTGGGTTGAATGTCTTTAGATCATATTTAACTGACCGAAAGCAAATGGTCATGATTCGAGACTCATATAGTGATGCTGTGGACATCAAAATAGGGGTTCCGCAAGGAACAGTCCTTAGGCCAATTATATCTATAACCTATATTATTTCTCTGACTAGTCTTAATATAAATGGCACAATAATATCATATGCTGATGACACGGTTTTGCTCTTTTTGACTTTTACCAGTATCACCGTGGAGAATTATGAAACACCCATAAAAGAGGTCCCAAGTAGAAAATATTTGGGCCTAATGATTGATAAACACTTAAGATAAGACGAACATATTTTAAAATTAAAAAATAGAATAAGAAAACTAATCACAAATTTTATCTTTTACGTAAAATGTTGTTTACGAATCTGCTACTAATGATATATAGGGCGCTGGTTGAGTGTTTACTTAGATATGGTATTATAGTTTGGGGTGGTCTGTACAGGGTGTCCAATTTTCGACACTTTTGTGGGATATTTCCGTTATTAATAAAGATAAAAGGAAGGGGTTTTTTGCGACACTGTGCTATTTTTTTACCAAACGAAAGATTCCGGTGTCAAATTTGTCATGGGTGCCTTACTTTTTGCACTACAGGGTGAAACTGAAATTCCTGCATTTTTTGGCATAGCTTGTATCTCCGTTGTGCGTTTACTTATGAAAAAGGTAAAAACTGCTCTTAATAGAGTTTTCTACGTAGAGTCCAGAAAGTCTAGAAAGTCTATTTTAGGAGATATTAACTAAACTTGTGTTTTTTTAAATGGAACACCCTGTATATTTGGATGCCATTTAATTTGTCTTATCTTTAGCTTTTTAAAAATTTATAATAGTATGTATTTATTTTCAAAACTAACTGAAATAACAACTATTTTCACGAATTTGGCATGTTTTCTATAGTAGGCTATGCATAGATCTCTGAAAACAAGAGAACATTTCCATTTTCACGCACCCTGTACAATAGTGCCTTAAAACATTAAGTATTATACAAAATTTTATTTTAAAAATTATATATAAAAAAGAAAAACTTTAATGTCATCGTAATTTTAGTTACCCGCGGAGGTTCAAGTAACATCGGCTTTTTACAAATTCTGAACACGGATGAAAGTCTGCCGAAAACGTTTTCAACAACTCTGCGTGCCCGGGACAGCCGATGATTAAATACCCTTTTTTGGGTACCTCTGTTGTATAACCCTGTATATGGTTTTAGCATACGAGTTTTAAGAGCAAACGCGTGATCCGCTACAAATATGTATGGCAAAGATACGTCTTCAATGGTCAATGTTTCATCTGCAGGAGGCATTAACTGATATTTGCCAAGTTTATAACAGAAAGACGTGTTTCGAAACACACCACCATCACTAATGCGCCCTTGACATCCGATATCGACGTATGTAAATTCGTAGTTAGCATTAACCACAGCCATAGATATAGATTAGGGTGTCCGTTATTTCCCCAATGGGGTTTTGTTCTGCAAACGCACCCCAAATTTTTAAGTTATGACTTAAAAAAAATGTCAGACTCAGACCAGCCCCTAATATTCACATTAACCCGTGCCTAAATCATTATACATTTCCCATTTAAATAACATGGTATTTTTGCACTTTTTGCAGTTAATTTTTTTTCACTGAAACAAATGTAGCTAATTCTTGTAGAAAATTTAACGCTCTACAAAAATCATTTAAATGCTTTTTTTGATAAACTTTTGCAATAAAATTATATAGTAACTCCAAGAGGCCGTATATTAACGTACTTCTACATAAATTTGAGTTTTTAAATAATTTTCTTTCATAAAATTTGTGAATTTAATGCAATTAAACAAAAAGCAAAACACAATCACGTTTTAAATGTTTTCGTTTTATAATCTAACGCCATCTGTAAGCAAGCTCAGAAAACTTCATGTCATGTGAATCTAAACTCTCGATGAAGTGTTTATTAAATTAATTTTATTATTTTTTAATTTAGCAACATACTGTTTTAAATAATTAAAAAAAAAATTAATACTTCTGTGAGCTTGAAAACTTCAATGGTTCTTTTGGGAGAACCAACCGAAACAATTAGTGGCAATAAATTACCATAAATAAATTAAGGCGATTTACTCTTTAAAAATTTTTATATTTCGAGATATTTATAAACTAGATACACAACTGAAAAAAAATCTGTTAGATATTTGTTTATTTATAGTGTTTATTTACATGCCTTTCTGGTTTGCGGCGCCTCGTGCAGCACTATCTCCAAATTTAGATTTACAATTTTTAAAAGTTGTTTATCATACAGAACAATTGATAAATTAAAAAATCACTTATGGTATTTAAATTCTAAATCAGCTGCTCTTGCATTTTTTGATCCAAACGTATCAGCTAACATTAAAAGTAAAATGGTTATAGCGTTAAAAAATTGTGAAGACACAGGATTTGATTCGCTCAAACGTTATGTTATTAATACATATGGTGAGATTAAAATTTAAAAAAGAAAAATATTTATTTTTTCATTAATTTGAATTTGCTAAAATTTTTCGATATGAAGATTTTTTAGAGACTTATGCTGATACCTGGATTAGCGAAAATAATTATTTAAATGGGTTCGCAATTGTTAATAATCTGCAGGTAGTTAACGATGTCGCTGCAAGAGTTGTTTAATTAACACAAGATTATATTAATAGATTATCAGTACTCAAGAAGATCAAAAACAATATTTGATTCAAGTTGTAAGTGAATACAGAGCCAAATATCCTACTGCAACTAAAGACTGTTTGACAAAAAAAATGTAGAAAGTCCAATAAATATTTTGATACCATTATTTATAAGCAATAAAATACTTTATTTTGGATTTAGCTTCTGTATTTATTTATTCAATTACCTATTTGTGAGCGATTAGTTTGATATAAATAAAAATGTTGATGAAAATTAAAAAAAAACGATGAATTTAACTATGAATTCCACTTTATCGTTGAATAACTTTTGAACGGTAAAGTTTATCGAAAAAAGCATAAAAATGATTTTTGTAGAGGGTTAAATTTTTTACAAAAAATAGCTGTTAAAGTATTTTTAGCTACATTTGTTTCAGTGGAAAAAAATTACCTGCAAAAAGTGCAAAAATCCCATGTTATTTAAATGGGAAATGTATTATGAATTAGGCACGGGTTAATGTGAATATTGGGGTGATCTGGGTCTGATATTTTTTTTTAGGTCATAACCCAAAAATTTGAGGGGCGTTTGCAGAACAAAATGGGAAATAACGGACACCCTAATATAGATACTGTTTAGAATAAGTATAATATTTTATTTTTATTATAATAGTTAGTAAGTATTATTTTGTATAAGCGGCAACGTCGACCTAATTTAAATTTGCAACGCTGTAACATTACGCTTTCCTCTTTTATTCGACACGCCAAACCAACCGTTTATTTTCTCCCCGTCCACTTGTAAATATCAAATTTAATGTAAATAAAGTTATTAAAAATAAATATGGTCAATCGTCAATGATTACCACCGGGGGTTTATACAGGTACTACACTGATAGTACCTCTATAATTATAAACTTCGGTTCCATTTTGAAGGAGTAACTGAATGATTATGTGTTTTTCGTCTATGGCTCCCAAACAATGGGGAAAGTTCCATTTGTTCTTAAAATCTTTGGCAATTTTACGCAATTTCTTTGCAGTTTTGGGTAGCTGAAACCAAAAAAAACATATTTTAATTTTTTTTTATGACTAAGGATCTTGTTAAATAACATTTTTGTCATTAATACCAATATTAAAAATGCCTTTCATAGCCTACTTAGATCTATTTAAATTTGAAATGAACTATACCCTTTGTAGCCATAGTGTCTAACATGGATTCCTATTATTTCAGATGTTACAAGGTGAAGGACGTACAAAAGACAACAGGAATGCTGACTAAAAAGAGTCGGTACAAATGACTGTCACTAAATAAATTGCAAATGGAAGCCAGTTGAAACCTCCAAAAGAAAAAAGCTTAAAAAGAAAAATTCACCTGCCACCAGATATTGACCAAAAGATGGACGAAGCTCATAAAGTCTTTAAAAATGTTAAAGACACCAAGATGTCCCCTCAAGATCAGTGTTCTCTGTATGGAGAACACCTTGCTACAAAATTGAGGACCCTTAATGAAGATAAAAGAGAAATGTCAAAAATGTCTCATTCATGAGATTAACTTGTTAGTTTATCGTTTAAAATACAGATATAATAAAAGTTTTAAACAACATTTTGACCACGTAAATCTCTAAAACGTTCCAATTCAGTCAACACCTTCTTTTTCTCACAGCACCAATGAATACCAGCGAGCTAATTTTAAACCGGTTTTTAAACACTCGTAAAGCAGATCTTCGTCATCCGTTTCATCACACCACTCAATGCTTTAAACCATAATTCTTGTACTACAAATTCACCTCTTGCGCCGATATTGTCTGAACATCTCCCAAATGTGATGTTACAAGAGGGCGCCGGCTGCGAAGGACGCGACTAAGTCGGCGGAAAACAAAACGTGCAGTTAATAGCATTGTGGAGTGTAGTAAATGCAAAGAAACCCACCATTCATCATGTGCCCTAAGAATTCTAAAAGTCATTAGCGGTCGTAAAAACTTAGTGCAGTGCCGTGGTGAAGAAAAAAATTTCTGAACATTCAGAGTCCAGCGAGGACACCTCAATAAATAAAAAAGCATATGTATTCCATGCAAATGTCAGGTAACTGCAAAACAAAATTGATAAAATAGAAGCATTTGTCATTGAGAAAGACCTTAAAGTACTGTGTGTGATGGAAAATTGGTTGACAAAGGCAGAAATTGAAACTGCAGATTGCGGGGTATAGACTGGTAGACTTTTCAGCAAGAGAACAATTCACTGGTGGTAAAACCTCTATTTTTGTAAAAGAACATTTTGATTATAATTTTCCCAAACTCGTAAGCTTCTTTGGCAGACCCCTGGGAATTTTAGGAGAATGATTTGGGGCCTTTACATTTTTATTTTTTCTTTTCTAATTTTTCCACTTTTTTCACTTTGTAACGTTTTTTCAAAAAAAAAAAAAATTCAAATTTTTCATAGTTTACTATAATTTACGTTCCTGTAAGTAGAGGTAGAAATTTCTTAGTTATATTACAAGTTTTAAAAATAAAATATTTCAATTTGATTTCTTGAACGCGCCTCCCTTTTTCCAAAAAAGTTTTTCACATTTGTCACAATTTACTACAAATTACGGTCCTATTCAGAAGTAAAGATTTTCTTAATTATATTAAAGTTAAAACAAATAATCATAATTTAAAATTGTATTTTAATTTCATTTCTCTAACACAGCCTTTGAACATATTAAATTTACAGTTCCTAACAACAACCCACTCCAAATAATCTCGGAATAGTACATCCTTTTCTATACCCTTGAAAATGGCTGTCTATCCTTTTTTATACGTCAGTACAACTGGTTTCTTAACCTAACATATTCACATGTTCGTCTTTTCACAAAATGGTATAGTTTTTTAAAAATTCACCCTTTAATAAGGGAAAATGTAACATATATTAATGTTGTTTGACTTTTATTTTAATTTGTGTAATAATGTGATATTTTACTAAAGCCCTCTACATGTTTTGTTGGCTCAAATTGCTACGGCTCCTTCTTGAAAACGAGTAAGTTTTGAACTTTTCTTTTTCTTTTGCTTATTCCTTTTCCATATTAACGGCCGAGTGATGATCGCGTTGTTAAATTTAGCAATGGACTTAGCAATTGTTAAAAGTTAACAACGGTTTAGAATGTTTAACAAAACGTCATTGTCAGTGTTATTCAATGATTTTAGTACGCAACCTGTCAAAATCTGACATTTTGTTAAACATTCTAAACCGTTGTTAACTTTTAACAATTTCTAAGTCCATTGCTTAATTTAACAACGCGATCATCACTCGGCCGTAAGTCTACTAAATCCATCACTTCATATTGATTTACTATATTTAATGTTAAATTTCACGTAAAATAAATTTAAAATTTAAAGAATTCATTAAAATACAGTTTTTTGACAATTTCCCTTTTAAAATATTCTAACAGTTTTTCAATTTACTTTTAAAGTTCATTTCTTGCTTGTAGATAGCACTGATGATGGTTTTACCGAAAGCGCTCTGCTAGGATTTTAAAATAAAATTTGCACGAAATACAAAGTCTCTTCATTCCCTAAATTCTTACCTGCACACAGCCACAACGAAGTTTCATTTATATTGCTGCAGTATGGCAATAAGGCTGATTTATACAGGAGTTTGTCAGCGAAGAGAGCGACTAGACAAGTTAATATTTGGTTTCTTAACAATTGTCTTAAAGAACAAGTCACCCGAACTTTTGCCAGAATTAAAACTTCTAAGAATGTACCCTTTAAACACAAGGAAGACTTACAGATAAGACTAATTAAGACAGAAATTTGTAAACATTATGCTAGGATAGATTTTTTAAATTGTAAACTTATTCAAATTTATAATCAATTAGTCATTGAGCAGATCACAGACTTTTTAAACAACCTTTCTGACGAGGATGACGGCGTAAAAAGACTTAAGTTCGACAAAGTTAAAAATAAATTAGATAATCTGGTTAAACAACAAAATAACTTTAATAGAAACAATTTAAAAAATTCTAAAATATTCTCGAATTTCAATTTTCATTCTAGGGTTAAAAATCTCTCTGATACAATCTTTACAGAGAAGGAGATGGATCTCCTAAAGATGGGGCTTAAACACTGCATTAAGTACCCGGTCTCTGAGAGTGATGTTCTCGAGTACGCAGTAGAGTTAGATGTACTTATCGAACAAATTTCCACCAATTACCATAAAAAACAAGCCTTACGTACGATTTACATATTGTTTTACACGAATTTAACAAAAACATCAAAAAAATCAATTACTCTTTCTCAGACTCACTCCTAAAAACTCTTAAAATTTTGAAATCGAAAATAAAAGAAAAAAATCTTGTCTTATCAAAAGCAGATAAGGGTATCTGTTTGGTTAGCACCTAAATATATTAAGTAGTTGAAAAAATTAGATTAAAAGGAAACTAAACTGAACTCTTCAGACTGCTGCAATCGATTTACAGTTTAAAATCACAACAACATATTTGAATTTTAAAGTGGGTTTTTAAAAATCTCGACAACTAATTTACTCTTGGTATTCCATAGTTTTTTTTCCAAAAGAAAAAAATGAATTTGACTAAATTGAGTGTTTCTTAATAGCGGCTTGTAAGGCATTGCACAATTTATCAAATATGTACCAGTGGTATTTTATTCATTTTTTTAAATCAAATTATTAAGTTTAAAATAGTTTTTGTGTTAAACATTTTAAAACTCTTATTTTCTAATTATATGTTATAACATGAAGCTATAATAAACCACACGTGTAAAACAAAACATCGTTTATTTAGTAAAAACGGAAATGGATAGAACAGTTTATGTACAAAGGTTGAAACTTTTTTAAATGAAAATAACTTTAAAATCTTAAATAATAATCCTTTTAATACTTTTATTAGACGAACTAAGAATGTTTTGAAGCATTTTAGTGATTTCCTCGATGATAATGATGCACCCAAGAACCTTATACCTAGTAACCCATCTATGCCTAGGTTGTATGGCTTACCTAAAATTCACAAAAATGATATCCCAATTAGATCAGTGGTCAGCTTAACTAACACACCAGTTTCTATGTTAGCTCGGTTTGTACTAAATTTTTTCAAGTCTTTTACAAGTTTCAGACCTACATATGGGATAAGTAATACTTTGGATTTAGTTAAAAAATTAGAAAATATTAACCTACCACCTAATAGTTTAATGGTATCATTTAACGTTACTAATCTTTTCACCACGGTCTCAAAGAGTGAAGCTGTCCAAATTGCTACCAACCTTCTTTATCGAAAAAATCTTAATTAAACCACAGTTATTAATATTACATTATTGCTTAACCTTTGTTTATCACAAGACTTTTTTTGCTTTAACAATCAATGTTATCAACAACCTAATGGCTTAGCAATGGGCAGCTGCCTCTTACCTTTTTTAGCAGATATTTTTATGGACCATTTAGAGACTCAAGCAATTATCTCCAATAAAAATCCGGAAATTTTACACTGGTTTAGGTACGTGGATGACTACTTGTGTTTTTTGGACTGTGATGAGAATGGTGCTCAAGCCCTCCTACAAAACAATAACAACATTTATTCTAAAATCTCATTTACTTTGGAAATAGAAGATAATAATAAAATCAATTTTCTAGATATAACTATACAAAAAGTCTTGAACAATCTCCCTTTTTCTATATACAGGAAAAGGAATTATACAGACCATATAATCTCTGAAACCTCTAACCACCCCATGCAGCATAATTTAGCAGCATTTCATTGTTATATAAATAGACTTCTTAGCATTCCTATGTCAAAAGATAACTACTTTAATAAGATAAACATTCTTAAACAAATCGCTTACAATATAATAATTTTGATCCTAAAATCGTCAATAGATTAATGGAAAAAAACAAAATTAAGGAAATCAGAAAAGAAATTTTTCCACAGTTCCTGATAACACGGAATCAGTTAAATACATTGCTATTCCATATATTAATGAGGTTGTCAACGGGAAGGTCACTAAGTGCTTTAAAGATCATTTTCAGAATATTAAAATTCCCTACAGGACCAAACTAAATTTAGGATCTCAATTGGTTAACTCAAAAGATAAAATAGATAAACTCTCAAAAAGTGGCATATGTCTTTTAAATTGTGACTCTTGTAATAGCTCTTAAATTGGTAGAACATGTAGACCCCTTAAAACTAGAATAACAGAACATCTAATAAGATCAACGTCGGCCTTTGGTACACATTTAAAAGAACTCTAACACAACTTTAGTCCACATAAAAATTTAAAAATCTTGCACAATGCTACATCTAAAAACTTTAATAGACTAGATTTTCCCGAAAGACTTAGAAATAAACAAACAGCTTAATACTAACAACTTATGTCTTAACACTCAAGTTAACCTCAATAGATCTTTTTTACCTTTACATAAGCGTCTCATGACCTAAATCACTCGATGATGAAAAAACAATTTATGCTTTGGCCCCATTTTTGGGTGATCCAACCTCCTTGTTCTTTTGTATATTACATGATTTCCATATTCTTTTCAATAATTCAAACAGACATTCAATTAATTTAAAACAATCTTTTTGACACAAACATAACAGTTAATTAATTTAAAAGGATTTTACATTTGTCTGCTGCACTCTGCCTGCCTCCATTCCTGGGGGTATCAAAGAACCTCACTCTCCTTCTTCGCTATTTCCTCCTTATAACCATAATAACCCCCTATCAAACAATGCAACCGCTTCCTTTCTAACTCCACTAACATCTCCTTTACAATTTTTCCAACCTCTTGAGCTTCTTTGGCAGACCCATGGGAATGTCAGGAGAAGGAGTTGGGGCCTTTACATTTTTATTTTTTCTTTTTCAATTTTTCCATTTTTTCACTTTGTAACGTTTTTTCAAACAAAAAAATCAAATTTTTCATAGTTTACTATAATTTACGTTCCTGTTTAGAGGTAGGAATTTCTTAGTTATATTAAAAGTTTTAAAAATTAAATATTTCAATTTGATTTCTTGAACGCGCCCCACTTTTTCCAAAAAGTTTTTCACATTTGTCATAATTTACTACAAATTACGGTCCTATTCAGGAGTAAAGTTTTTCTTAATTATATTAAAGTTAAAACAAATAATCATAGTTTAAAATTGTATTTTAATTTCATTTCTCTAACACAGCCTGTGAACATAATAAATTTACAGTTCCTAACAACAACCACACTCCAAATAACCTCGGAGTAGTACATCCTTTTCTATACCCTTGAAAATGGCTGTCTATCCTTTTTTATACGTCAGTACAACTGGCTTCTTAACCTAACATAATCACATGTTCGTCTTTTCACAAAATGGTATAGTCTTTTAAAAATTCACCCCTTAATAAGGGAAAATGTAATATATATTAATGTTGTTTGACTTTTATTTTAATTTGTGTAATAATGTGATATTTTACTAAAGCCCTCTACATGTTTTGTGGGGTCAAATTGCTACGGCTCTTGCTTGACGACGAGTAAGTTTTGAACTTTTCTTTTTCTTTTGCTTATTCCTTTTCCATACTAATGGTGGATTTATACAGACAAGTAACATAAAAGGAAAATAAAATAAAAATAAAATAAGAGTTGGTTATACATACTTGCCATAAGGTGTTTATACAAGGAAATAACATAAAATAAAAATAAGAAATAACCTTGAAGATCGCCAACTTTTATCTTTTATATTATTTGTTATGTGAAAATGGAAGTGTGCATGTGTAAAAGCAGCTTTTGGCAGCCAAAGATTTAAATTTAAATAATTTTAGGTTAGTTGTATTTTTGCTGCCGAGTTTGTATTTTTTTTGATTATTGTGTTGTTTTTCCCTAAATTTTTATTGTTATTATTGTTTTGTTGAAATGATTCCAATGGACATTGAAACAGGTTTAATTTTTTGGCTATGTCAGCTGTAGTCATTAATTTTGGACTTTAAAAAAAAAGGAGGAACAGAAAATTCAAAGTAAGGCCCATAAATAGAAATCGGGACAAGTTCTCAATTTATAAAAACTTATTAAAATTTTCTAAAGCAAATGATAGGGAGAAATTTTTTAAATGTACTAGGATGACCCCCGAAATGTTTGATCATCTTTTAGAACTTATACGGCCCTATATTACAAAGGATATTACCAAAAATCCTATACCTCCAGACAGAGATTGGCTATTACCTTGCAGTAAGTAAATTTACCTACATAATATAATGCAGGACAAATAATATATTGTTTATACTTATTGTGTTAAAATTTTGTTTCTATGTTTATATGAAAACCCCGGGTTTTTTTTTATTTTTAAGTTTTTTACTAAATTCGAAAGAAACCCTTGGGGACAACATTGGCTTCTATGCACACTGACAAAAAAGAAACATGCCAAGTTATATGGAATGTTTTGCAGCCGGGGGGAGTTCTATAAAAATTGAATATTCCGAATTATATTGGAGCTCTTGATGGAAAGCATGTGATGATCCAGTGCCCCAAATATTCTGGGTTATTTTTCATACAAAAAGTCATTTAGGTAAGTGTAACACTAAATATTGTCAATTTTTTAAGAAAGGAAATGAAGAGACTTTGTATTTCGTGCAAATTTTTTTTAAAAAAACCCCTAAGACCCCGGAAAACCATCATCAGTGCTATCTACAAGCAAGAAATAAATTTTTAAAAGAAAGTTAAAAATTTTTTTTTTCCAATTCCAAAAAAGGAATCAGTTAAATACATTGCTATCCCATTCACTAATGAGGTTGTCAACGGAAGGTCACTAAGTGCTTTAAAGATCACTTTCAGAATATTCAAAAGAACCAAACTAAATTTAAGATCTCAATTGGGGTTAACTAAAAGATAAAATAGATAAACTCAAAAAAGTGGATTATTTCAAATTTTGGATTTTTTAATAGCTCTTATATTGGTAGAACATGTACCCCCTTAAAACTAGAATAACAGAACATCTAACAAGATAACCCCGGTTTTGGCACACATTTAAAAGAACTCAAAAAAAACTTTAGCCCAAAAAAAAATTCAAAAATCTTGCACAATACTACATCGAAAACTTTAATAGACTAGATTTTCTCGAAGACAAAAAAAAACAAAGAGCTCAATACCAACAACTTATGTCTTAACACTCAATTAACCTTAATAGATTTTTTATTTTTATAGGCGTCTTATGAACTAAATCATCGATGAGAAAAAACAATTTACGCTTTAGCCCCTTTTTTTAGAGATCCAACGTCCTTGTTCTTTGCATATTACATGATTTTATTTTTTCAACAATTCAATTTTTAAAAAAAAATCTTTTGACCCAAACATAACAGTAAAATTTTTTTAAAATTTTTCATTTGTTGCTGCATCCCCACCTCCATTCCGGGGGGGCTCAAAAACCTCCCCTCCTTCTCCGCTATGTCCTCCTTATAACCATAATAACCCCCATCTAACAACGCACCGTTTTTTCAAACCCCCTAACATCCCCCTTTCTATTTTCCCAACCTTGTGAGTTTTTTCTAGA
Source organism: Listronotus oregonensis (assembly GCA_019359885.1). Classification (NCBI taxonomy): domain Eukaryota; kingdom Metazoa; phylum Arthropoda; class Insecta; order Coleoptera; family Curculionidae; genus Listronotus; species Listronotus oregonensis. Next base: position 66,711 of record JAHBCN010003913.1, read on the forward strand.
CCCCTGGGAATGTCGGGGGAATGAGTTAGGGACCTTTAGATAAATTTTTTTTTTCAAAATTTCTTTTTTTTTTAGAAGGGGGTTTTAAAAAAAATTTTAAAATATTTTTTTTTTTTGGATTTTTTTATTTGAAAACCAAATTTTCAGTCTGTAACGTTTCTCAAAAAAACAATTTTCAAATTTTTTCATAGTTCATTATAATTTACGTTTCTGTTTAGAAGTAAGAATTTCTCAGTTATAAAAAATTTCAAAATAAAATATTCAATCTGATTCTTGAACGCGCCCCGTTTTTTCATAAAAAATTTTCACATTTGTCATGATTTACTACAAATTACGATTTCTTAATTGTATTAAAGTTATAACAAATTTTCATTACTTAAAATTGTTTTTGATCCCATTTCTCGAACACAGCCTTTTTAAAATAATAATTTTACAGTTCTTAACAACCACTCTCTAAACAACCTGGAGTAGTACTTCCTTTTCTATACCCTTTTTAAAAATTATTGTCTATCCTTTTTTTTTTCGTCAGTACAACTGGTTTAACCTAACATAATCACATGTTCGTCTTTCCACAAAAAAGGGATAGTCTTTTAGGAAAATTTTTTTTTAAAATTTACCCTTTAATAAGGGGGAAAAGTAACAAATATTAATGTTATTTGACTTTATTTTAAATTTGTTAATAATGTGATATTTTATTAAACCCCCAAATGTTTTGTTGGCTCAAATTTGCTGCGGCTCCTGCTTGAACGAGTAAGTTTTGAACTTTTATTTTCTTTTTTTTTTTTTTAAAATACCAATATACTAAATTCATCACTTCACATTGATATACTATATTTAATGTTTAATTTCACGCAAAAAAATTTTTAAAAATATAAAAAAAAATTTTAAAAAACACTAAAATACATTTTTTTAAAAATTTTCCCTTAAAATATCCAACAAAATTTTTCAATCTTTCTTTTAAAGTTCATTTCTTGCTTGTAGATAATGATGATGGTTTTTTCCCAAAGCGCTCTGCTAGGATTTTTTTAATAAAAATTTGCACGAAATACAAAGTCTCTTCATTTCCTAAATTCTTACGTGCACACAGCCACAACCAAGTTTCAATTTTTTAAGAAACCATACTGTAAATAATTTTTATTATAATCAAAGCATTTTTTTGCAGTATTATTTTGATGGCAGTCTGTGACGCTAACTACAAATTTACTTTTGTGGACATAGGTTCGGCAGGATCCAACCATGATGGTGCTGTGTTTAGGGAGTCCAGTTATGGAAAAGCCTTAATGGAAAAAAGATTGGATTTGCCTGAACCTAAAGTATTACCTGGGACAAACATTCTCTTTCCACATTTTTTTATAGCAGATGCTGCATTCCCTCTGCACGAAAATATAATGAGACCGTATCCTGGGTCCATTTAACCGATAGGGAAAATGTTTTTAATATGCGGCTCTCAAGAGCAAGGCGCTGTATAGAAAATACATTTGGGATAATGACTCAAAGATGGAGAAGGTTACGTAGCCCAATCATAGGCAATGTAGAAACTTGTGAGGTAATAGTGCAGGCTGTAGTTGTCCTACATAATTTCATACAAAAAGGTGAGGAAGAAATACCAGAAATGGAGAGGAGTTATTGTCCAACAGGGTTTATAGATTGGGAGGACAATAACGGTCAGGTTCATGATGGAGAATGCAGGAAATTCACCACAGAGTTAAGATCAGTCTTCAGACTTGGCTCTAACAATGCAGCCCAAAGAATACAGTATTTGCGAAATATTTTGTCTGAGTACTTTATGTCATCCTTGGGGGCTATTAGGAACCAGTTAGTCGGATATTGGGTCAGTTCCTGACAACTTTACAGTAACAATGTAATAAAAGTTTGGTACTAGTTGTTAATGATTTTGTCTAAAGTAATAAATTTACCTGCAAAACTACTATGGGTTTAATTTCTGCTATTTTTTTAAGTTGTGGTTATTATGTATTTATATATAATATAATTTGGTAAATAAATACATTTTATAAGGGGCATTGATATTTACTAAGAAAGAAAATAACTGTGTAAGATACTACAAGTATGAGAACAGAATAATGGACATATAAACGCAAAAAGGAAAGTAACAGCAGACACTGATGTTCCTAGGCACCATAAGCTAGAAACATGCATGTCTGCGGTTACTTTTCTTTTTGCATTTATATGCCCATTATTCTATTACCATACTTAATATTTATTTTGAAACAATTTAAAGTACATTATTTTCTATTACTAATTGAATCGGTGAGATGAAAAACAGTAGAGTACAAAAAATTTTACATTTTGAGTTAAGATAGCCAATCGCCTTTCAATTTACTTTTCTATCGACTGAGCGTAAAAACAGTACATTTAACATCACGTTCTATTACAAATACGCACGCTCTACTTGCCACTGAGCGGAAAACAGTACTAGTCCGGACTTGTACTGTTATTTAACTCACTGAAGTAAAGCATCGACATATTGTTTGTCTTCGTTTAGTCGTACGGTCGCGTTGAAACGTGTTAGTAAATATCCATTTATTAGTTGTTTTTGAAAGTGAAATACAACATTAAAATGTCTTCTAATGAAAGTAGCTCTGACGATGCATCGAGTGTTAGTAAAAAAAGAATCCAGATACGTGGAAAGTAAACCAAAGAAAAATTGCTAGGCAACAAGGTCGATCGAATGTTACCAAATCAGGCAAGCACGTGCAAGAAAAAACTGTTGGAAATCCGTGCAAGTAACTCACTAATACAAAAATAAAACTTTAAAC